>JAVQJL010083130.1:0-19457 GCA_036024295.1 Nannoperca obscura
GGCCCGTGGTGGCGGTGGGGTTATGGTATGGGCAGGCGTATGCTATGGACAACAAACACAGGTGCATTTTATTGATGGCATTTTGAATGCACAGAGATACCGTGACGAGATCCTGAGGCTCATTGTTGTGCCATTCATCCACGACCGTCAACTCATGTTGCAGCATGATGATGGACAGCCCCATATTGCAAGGATCTCTACACAATTCCTGGAAGATGAAAACATCCCAGTTCTTGCATGGCCAGCAGACTCACTGGACATGTCACCCACTGAGCATGTTTGGGATGCTCTGGATGGGCGTATACGACAGCATGTTCCAGTTCCTGCCAATATCCAGCAACTTTACACAGCCACTAAAGAGGAGTGGACCAACATCCCACAGGCCAAAATCAACAACCTGATCAACTCTGTGAAGGAGATGTGTTGCACTGTGTGAGGCAAATGGTGGTCACACCAGATACTGACTGGTTTTCTGACCTCCCAATACAGTAAAACTGCACATTTTAGAGTGGCCTTTTATTGTGGCCAGCCTAAGGCACACCTGTGTAATAGGCAAGGCCAGGCAAGTTTATTTTTATAGCACCTTTCATACACGGATGCAATTCAAAGTGCTGTACAGAGAAAAGGACAAAAAGAAAAAGCAATAGTTAAAACTATATAATCATAATTCAAACAAAAGGAAATTAAAATACATAAAAAGGCAGTTTTAAAACATAAAATGTATTAAAAGGATAAAAAGAAAGCAATAGTTAAACCTAATCATAAATGAAAATACATAAAAAAGCAGTTTAAAAAAATAAAATGTAGAATTTAAAAGCTACAGTGCAGAAAATTAGCTTCCTGAATTAAAGGCCGTAGTAAACAGTAATGTTTTCAGCCCTGATTTAAAAGAGTTTACTGATGTGGCAGACCTTAGGCTTTCGGAGAGTTTATTCAACATAACTGGGGCATAGAAACTAAATGCAATACTCAGCATCTTGATATGCCACACCCGTGAGGTGGATGGATTATATCGGCAAAGGAGAAGTTCTCACAAACATGAATTTAGATTATTTTGTGAACAATATTTGAAAGAAATAGACCTTTTGTGTACATAGAAAAAGTTTTAGCTCTTTGAGTTTAGCTCATGTAAAGTTGGAGCAAAAACAAAAGTGTTGCGTTTATATTTTTATTCAGTGTAGTATATACTGTATTTTTGTTATTGTGAACAAATCCTATGAAAACCACCAGTACCAACAATGAATTGATTCTACTATCAAGTATTATCTGTGTAGCCAAAGCCTGTGGTGTCAGACACCAATGAGCCACACTATTGAATTAAGCGACATGTTCTCAATTACAATAAACATGGGCAGTGTAGTTTAACGACACATACATCGTCCTGCTGCTAGTGATACTGGCAGAGCAATGTACTAATCCACAGAAAGACAAATAGTCCCTAGCAAATGCACCATTTACTTATGTTTAAGTTGATTGGTTGGTCCACCACTTTGATCCAGACTAAAATATCTCAATGGTATTAGATAAATGTATATCTTTATACAGACATTCATGGGCCCCAGGCGAGGAATCCTAATGACTGTGATGATCCTTGACTTTTCTTCTAGTCCCACCTTGAGGTTGACAATTGCAGCTTTTTGAGTTGCGTGTCTCAACTATTAGATGCATTGCCTTGAAATTTGGCCCCAACAGGATAATGTATAGTAACTTGAGCAAACTCTTGGCTTGGACAGTATTTCAATTTGTATAATACTTTGGTTTTTAACTTGCTAATTAGCAAATCTTAGCATGCTAGCACACTAAACTAAGATGGTGAACATGCCTGCTAAACATCAGCATGTTGCCATTGCCATTGTGAGCCTGTTAGCATGATTATGTTAGCATTTAACTCAAAGCTCCATTGTGCCTCAGTAAAGCCTAACTGAGCTGCTAGCATGGCAGTAGATTTTTAGTCTTGTTTAATCCATGGGATTTGTTGATAATAAAGCATAATAATAAGATAATGACAACCTTGTTCGTTTCGATTAAAGCACCACACTGACATTAGCTTACAGATACATTTTTTATATATCATGCAGCTAAATCATTATCTAACTAAGAGAACAGTAGTACTATTAAAAATAATTAAAATTATATCTTAATATGTGAGCATGATTCGCACGAGGGCCATGACACAAAAACATGGGAATTCTTGTTTTAAACTGTTAATGTAATAAATCTGTAACTGCATGTGTCCACACTGAGGCATTTATTTCTTTCCTAGAACTGTAAAATGAGGGTGCTCAGATGTTACATTTGGGAGTTGATAATGGTCCTCAACGAAGAAGAAATTATGGATGCAAAAGCAAATTGCATCTTTGATTTCAATGCAAGACTGCCTGATCCTGATCCCAATGTAAGTCCTGTTTACATGATTCTCCTTGGAGTGTCTGTACTTATTAGAAAATATGCTTTATTAACGACCATTATTGCACAACCACTGATAAAGTTGGTGTTAACAAACTCTCCAGTGAGTAAAACAAAACGTCTTCTAATTCTTATGGTTATTAACATCCTCACAAGTCAATGCCAATACATTTCTTACATTGCACAAAGCTTCAGTGTTGCATTAACATTTATTTGTATCTTAAATCTTTTTTCCCAAATGAATCTTATTCATGTTTAAAAAATGTTTTATTGTTTCTCTTTTGAATTTTAGAATGGGTGTCCACCATGTGAGGCCTATGCACTTAAGAATATTACAATATTCCTGGAAAGACTAATCCACCTTTTGGAAATGTACAGTACGATGGAAAGCTCTCAACACTGATCACTAATATGATGTAAATACTGTAAGCTTTGTATATATTTGTAAAAAACTGACTAATATTTTAATTTTGTAAATATTCCACTGTAACTATGTCAACCTGTGATAAAGCAATTCCGTCCTGTATTAGTCCTAAGTTTGATGTGTAAAATAGCAGTTTAAATGTTCAGGATAAAGTACTGCATCTCATTGTCTGTGTTTAACTGTATTAAGCCATTCTGTCACAATTTGCTTTTAAATTGTACAGTTTTTAAGATGTATTAGAAAGTAGCATATAGTAGCAGCATGTATTACATTTAAGTTCACCTCCAAACACTACTGAATGAAATACCTATTATAGAGTAAATGCCTAATAAACAAAAGTATGTTTGGAAAAGTTGCTCACTCCAGTAAAGAATATCCCACCTGTATGTAATCTTTTTATTTCTTTTATTTTCTCTTACCATGCCATTCTCAAATGTTTGTTAAAGTTGCTCTCTAGTTTTTTTTTTGTTAGTTGGCATCCAGACTGAAAACAACATTCATCAATAATGATGACGCTGCTTTATGCCAATGTTTAAATTCCTATGTTCATGTTGATGTGTACAACGAAGAGGAACAGTTTCAGAGTCACAAGACAACGCTGATAATGACACATGACAAATGAGGTTGTAAAGACGATTTAGGGGACAATTCCAATAACCAATGTGACAACAATTTGATGAATGGCGAAAGACGGTGTTATTTGGAACATATTTGAATCCATGACAGAAAATCCGCATTTAAGGTCTTAAGTTCTTCTGCCAAACGAACCTGACAGATACAGACAAAGTATCAGGTTTCAGCTTGGGTTTAGGCTGATTTGTTGCATAAGGCTTTGGTAGGGTTCAGGTTTGGTTATAGAGATTTTTCACTTTCTCTCTCTGACTGTGCAACTAGATATTCATTTCCCAGTGAGAAGAGAAAAATGGAGACAGCTGGGTCAATGGTTTGTATTTGCTTGGTGACCTAGCGGTCAGTAATTGATGAAATAAAAGAAATATATAACCTCTGGTCTTGAGTCAGGCTCAAGTTGGGCAGTTGCTGAAGATTACACCTGGCCAGCGTGGATGAAAATTTAGCAACCTGTACCAACGACTTAATCAATCAAGAGGTCCAGATGCAAGGTTGGATACACTGATCCTAATAATCAACTGAAAGGTAAAAGATGCATGTAGCTCCAGCATCACGTATAAAATACAGAAAACGCTCATGCCGAGTATGCTAACTGTAATCTGTGATGTGGTAATCTTAAACACAAGCCATCAAATCCTTAAATAAGAGAATCATCTGACACAAAACATGGAAAACTGAGTGGATGAGAAACTTCAGAACCCGTCAGTTAGCATTATCGACCTTATTTCTGTCGAAGTATGTTTAGCATATACCAAACATTTCTAGTTTTTTCACATAGTTGAATACACTTACTTTGTTGTAGTACCGTCACCTCCTCATAGCGCTGAAGCTGGCAGAAGTGGTGTACTTACTGACTTACTGGTTAAGGAACGGTTGTTTGAGCATACTGAGCTCACAGATCAAGGGCAGTGAACTGAGTACAACTCACCATGAAGGAGCAAGCGTCAAACTTTTCATAGCCAACTGCAAAGACTTCAGGTTGAAATATGGATTTTTGGTGGAATATTCAGTCAAGTGGAGATTTGGGGACTTAATGGTTTTAGATGTAGTATACAAGATTTTAAAGGTTTATATTTTTGTTTTATTCTCATGTTTCGGTGCTTTACTTTAATATATCTTGCAAGTTGTTTTGACCCCCAACATAATATGTTTTTTTAATGCAATACATGAATAAAATTATGACTTGTTTAACTGTATTAGTTTACTTACTCAACTGCACAGTATACAAAACAAATATACATTCACCATTATACAATCACAAATATCCACATCAAACCTCTTTTATTTAGTTTTAAATAGACAATTGAAAATGTCCAATGTATAACACAGCACATACATTTTAAACATGCATTAAAGTCAACCCTTAGAATATATAAAATCTTCTTAAAATAAAAAAAATAAATAATGGATTTTTTTATATATCTGGAATGATGGTCCAATATCAGTCATCCTATTCTAACTTCCACCTGTACTTCATGTGGTTTTCACTGGCCTGTACCTTAAGATATAAAAATATTATGGAAAAAGCACAAGAGAAAACTTTAAGAGAATGGGATGAGTTATAAAGGGAAACAGGATTCAACATATGCTCTAAAATACGGGTATGTTAAAAGCAATATAGGCAAACTTTGGACCTGGATGTGATACCATAAAAATGTATTTCTGAAGAACTGCAGAAATGGATGAACTCTTTTTGAGTAGGACATGCTTTCAGTTTTAAATCTTACACTTAAGTGCTGTAAAGCTCAGTGCATCCAAACGTGGAATGAGGCTATAAACTGTATGTTTACAATTCATCATGGAGAGCAATATTTATACCTCAAAAAGCACTGTAGCATGGAAGCTCATTCTTGACCTTTGGAACAATATATAATAAAATAGCCTGAATTAGCTTTTTTTCTTAAGCTTTTAACTGTATCTCACAGTCAGCAAATGGACCTAGCTCAGCGGTCACAACTTCTCAAATAGTTGAACTTTAGGTCAAGGCAATTTTGTCACACGCACACAAATCTTTTTGAAATGTAACTTCTGTGAGACGAGGAGTTCACATGCAGGATGAACTGCTTGAGATCTTAAAGAAGATCATTAACACACTGAACAGCCACACACAGTTGTACTGTTTAGGCCATGAAAAATAAACAAGACCGAAATGGAAAGTGCATTCCAGCTCGGGAGTCAATGAACACACACAATGACAAGCAACCCAACTCTAAACAAACAACAAAATATAACATCCAGCAAGATTTTGTGATTACGAACAAAAAACCTTTGACATTTTCACAATTGTGTTTAAGCTTTCATATTTACTACTTTGGTAACCCACAATGACTTGATTGTAGAGCACATGGATTATGTCCTCATGAGTCAACTTTGCCATAAGTCCCCTCCGGTGGACGGTAGCACTTGGGAAAGGCCATCAGCTGCAACATGTTGAAGGCATATTTCCTGCATCTAATATTTTTTTGAACGTTCTCAATCCGACATCCTTCTCTGGTGATCAAATAAAGAGGGTGAAGAGGAATGGGGGAAGAAAAGAAAGGAAAACAAAAAAGTTAACATGAATGAGATTTTTAAATTGTGTTAGTAATGATAAACACACGCCTTTAAAATATGACTTCCTTAACATACTAATTAGTGTTCGTATTAAGTAAAGCATTTGATTGCTTAATATGAAAAAAAAGAAAATACATGTGTCACTCATTTGAATGGTAGGGTTGACAACAGTGAGACACTATCTACAATTTCATGGCTGCCTAGCTGGTATAGTATAAACAAGGCACATAAAAAAGCAGCTTACAGTTATTTCTGACGCAAGTGAAATGTTGCCTGGTTTATAGGCTTCTGTACAAACTAAATACTAGTAATGTAAAAAGGGTTGTTGTAATAAGATAAGGCTTCAACCTACACCTTTTCGGTCATTAAAACCTTGTTTTGATTTGATTTGTCACTGTTTATGTATTTTACATTAAAATTGTACGTGTGTATTTGAGTTGTATAAGTTGAAAATGACAAAACTTATTATTTTATTTGTATGAGAGTTAGGCCCTTTGAATTATGGAGCCATAAATTATATAACCACATCTCTGCAGAGATCTCACTACCTCTTATGAACTCTTTGTTTGGTATGGTTCAAGTGTCAAACCATTTAGTTTGATTATACTCAAGTTTTGTTTGGTATGCTGAAGTTCAACGTTCATTCCTGAGCTTGGAAACAGCAGTTAAGAAATCTCACCATAAGGGCATTTAGTAGTCGTTGTCCTTAAAGCGCTCAGAAAGCATTCACACCGCAATTTCTCTGAAATTGCCTTCTCTAGCTCACACACGCGCACACACACACACACACACACACACACACACACACACACACACACACATATATATATATATATAGAGAGAGACAAAGACACTCTTTGTATGATTATTTGGTTTTCAACACCTGTGAGGCAAAATAAACTGTTGTATTTGAACACACTCCAGTCAAACAGTGAATAGCTTTCCTGTTCTTCTTTTCATGCTTCTGAGGATTGTGTGAGAGACAGAGCATCAGATTATTATATATTTTTATATGGTGTACTTTGGTATTGTGGTCACATTTCAAACCTTCATTTAGCTAATTTATTCATGTTTTAGTACCTTAAAGTGCTTTGATACTGTACTAACTCATGTCCGCTTCAGTCATATATCAAAGATTATGTTTCTGTTTGAACGCATAATGTGGTCTGGGGCAAGAACCAAAGGGTTAGATTTCCAGATATGACATAGGCACGACAAGTGTAACCCTCCAGGATTGTAAGTGCTTCAAGCACGTTCTATGACGTATTAGTTTGATTTAATTAATAGCTTTTATGTTTAATTTGAAGGTGTTGAACAGTGTGGGAGATGAATCAGACATGAATTAGCTCATCTGTGTCTTAACAAATAATTAACAAGTTTCACAGATGTGTTTTTTGCTGTAGGTCCGTACTGTTGGACTAAAACACTTGTTAAAGCATTAAAACAGCCTGTAAAAAAGCACAGTGTAAAGTGGTGAGAAGTGGGACCACCTGAATTCTGGGATACCACTAAAGTTTGATGGACAGTGAGGTTTTTTTCCCCAATTAGGAACTCAATCAATACATAACGTCTGTGTGCTTCCAAGAATTCCTAGGAGGGTCAGTCACTGAAAATCACAGTCACTGAAATCATTAATCAAGGTATAGGTTTTAAAATACAAAGTATATAGTATATAGTTTTACATGGGGGATTGTGGTGACAGATTGTATATTGTGTGTGTAGATGGTGTTTCATAGATGATCTGGCAATTTGGGTACTGTCAGACAAGCACACAAAACTTATGGATCCATGAATGACTATTATTTATGATAAAGTTTGAGAGCCTTCCGCTGTAAAATATGTGAGGCTCGAAATATGGCAGAAACCAGGGGCAAATGGGAGTGTTGGCAGGTCTGTGTGTGGGAGTCTCTAAACTGGACATTTCATAACCTCAGAATAAAACTGAAACTACCAAGAGTTGCTGCAAGATACACCAACAGACAAGAATGTTTCTATTTCTCATATATTATTATACATAAATGAATAAATATTATATATGTCTTTCCTCTGCATTCTGGTTAGTGTCAGAGTGAGCCAAGCATCTTCAGTTTGTTTTCAGGATCAGAGCATGGACCACACAGTGTTTATCTTAACTGTACATCTGCTGACACGAAAGCAGATTACTCAAGAATAAGGACGGGATTCTAATCATGTAACTGCAAGTGTTGCAGAAAGCGAGACAGAGCTCAGTGCACTGCAGCTGAAGAAACCAAATGCAAATGGTCAAAACACAAACAAATAAAGAATATATTTTCACCTTTTTGACACAGCATATGTTGCATTTAGGAAAAAAGAAACACTGCAAATTGTACACATCACACATTTCAAGACATGCAATTTGGTTAAGTTGACCACTCGTCAGCGCTGTTGCAAAACATTCAGATTGCATAATCTTTTTACTAATAAGTAGTGTCTTGTTGAGAAAACTTGTATCTGTTTTTTTGTGCCTTACACGTGTTGTCAGAGTTACACAGAGACAGAAAAATTGAAAAAAAAGTATGTTGGAAAGGCTAAAAAGCACCAAAGGTCAAAAGGTCTACATAACAATTCTTTGGGATAAAAAGTATTTGGGATAAATATGGAGTCTGCTGTAATAACGCAAAATACCAAAAGTGGTTCTCTCTTTCTCAGCTGACAGTAGGTCACCTTTTTTAGGCACTCTGGAAACATAGTAATGTAATGTATATGCATGTCCGCTCAAAATGATGAACAGGCTTATGTTTAACTCCCACAAAGACAAACTCAAAGTCTGTTTAAAAATGGTAATACAGGGCAATATATATTCAGATGTGACCTGTATGTCGCATCAGTTTCTGTTTGTTAGCTAAAAGTCTCACGTATCACATCATCTGTTTCAGATGAACTGATCCTATATAATATACTATATACTAACAAGTATTGTTTGTGTATCCAAATTAAGTACTGCTTATTCCTCCTTGCCACAGTGCTCTATTGTTGTCCAAAAACCCTTAAAAAACACATCAGACAAGTTCTGACATTATGATGAGCAATGGCACTGCAGTTTATTTTGAGTCTCTCACACATACATCATCCTGCTGCTGTAAATACTCACCAGTGCACCAAATGTGTATCAAATGCACTATTTATTGCTGTGTGAGTAACGTTTGCAGGGTAAGGAAGACAGTATTGATAGAATGACTAATACAATCTTGTTCTGGACAATTATTAAAATATAGGTTAATGTCAGGCCTATCATTTAACCTTCAAATGAATATGCCTGAAATTCTAAACTAATTATGTACATTGAGTATGCATTGGTGTGAATTTGAAGAACTTCCTTAGGAAAGTTTGTTCTTGTCTGATATTAAGGACTAACTTAAGAGTTAGTTAGAAAATATTTCTGGTAAATGAGGAAAGAGTAAAC
Organism: Nannoperca obscura; assembly: GCA_036024295.1. Taxonomy (NCBI): domain Eukaryota; kingdom Metazoa; phylum Chordata; class Actinopteri; order Centrarchiformes; family Percichthyidae; genus Nannoperca; species Nannoperca obscura. Next base: position 9,438 of record JAVQJL010083130.1, read on the forward strand.
ATTTAATTGCCGGTTATTTTACTTAATACCATCTGACTAAAATCAATTTTCCCCAATCCTTTACTGTTGCTCAGAGATTAGCACCCTACAAGCCGGAGGTCGATATTAATCCACTCGCGCTAATTACCCATATACGGGAAAGCGAATCAAATCACACTGCCACTGCTCAAGGAAAAACCAGCAAACACAGAAAAAATGAGTGAGTAGAGATGGCATTGTCAGCAATTTATTGATATTTTGCAAGCAGAAAAACAAGACTTAAAATGAGCCACACAACCAGTAAGTGTGAGCTAACGAGCAGCAGGGCAATGGGGTAAAAGTGTCGTGACGCTGGTTTGTTCTCTGTCACGGCGCCAGCCTCAGGGTCCTCCCACTGCCCAATGTCTCTCTGGGTCAGCCGACTGCAGGGGCGCCCATCAGAGTGAAACAGAACGAACAGAGATAGATCAAAACACTGTGGTGTTAGTACAGTTTAGATGCCGTCTAAGTGGGACTTCTAGCACAGATTGATCACATAAGAGGTTGATACCAGAAGGCCCACTTGGACACAGAGCCATTAGTACACACTTTGCCTTAAAAAGCCACAGCCATGCACAGGCAAGTGATGGACGGAGCAGAAATGTGAGAAACAGGCTTACGAAAAGCTGCACCATAAGCCACATGATGAAATAACTTGGTTGGCAGAGGATGGAGAGGGGAGTCATGCAGTTTAATATGAATTTAATAATTTCAGTTTTTTGTAGAATAAGTTTTCCTACTGGATAGCATTTCACTTAATTCACACTTTGTTTTTGACAAACCTGGCTTACTGACAGAGTGAAACTGCTTCCTTTTTCCCTGCTCGAGATCAGAAGTCATTGTAAAAAGCCACTGAAAACCTGGTGCCAGGTTTAGCTGAGTCATAGAAACAGGATACACAAAAGTGTGCCTGGTTGTGGGAACAAACGTGGCGACACAAACAAGTCAACCAGTCTAGCCTGTTTTATCACCAATATTAAAGCCTCCCTTATTTTCATTCAAAACACCAGACCAACTCTGTCAAATCAATTAATCAATCGGACAAATAAAATATATACATTGTTAAATCTCAAATCAAATCAAAACTTATTCCAGTAACAGGGTCTTGTCTCCTACAGCTAATCCTTTGGTTTGACACACACACACACACACACAAAAATGCGATCAGCCAAAATAAGTCACAAGACTATAATGTTCATATTTGCCACTTAAGAAGTGTGTCAAAGATATACTCCTTTCAGTTAGAACTTATTAGCTTCTTGTAATTATCCTCTTCCACTTCTCCTCAGTCCAACACTAAATTCTTCTTCTTAAAGGCTAATCAATCTACTAAAGCCTTAATTATTTTATAACAAAATAGACCTGTTCACAAGGTTTTAAATCTGATTTTAAAATGTTCAATCAGTGTGCTGCTGTCAGAGGGGAAGACAGTGCAGACGGTCAAAGAGGAGTTCATTGTGCCTGGAGGATAGCACTGCAGCTTTGTGCTTTCACAGCTAAAATGCAGCTCCCTTTTAATCCTTTTACTCTAGAACGTCATCACTGATCCCCCACCATTGTGCATTTCTGAAAATTCCTTTATACTACATCTGAATGGGAAATCAACACGAAGAAAAAACCAAAGGAATCATTTTTGGAATGAATATAAACCTATGGATGCAAATACAGTCATCTTACTGTACTCTATTCAAAAAGCACCTGCAGTAAGACAGTGAACTACTTCACGCCTTACAGGAGCTGTGTGGCACATGTAAAATAAAAAGTCAGCCACACATAAATTCAGAGGTACATTTAGATGTAACAACAACCTTATTGCTGTCTACTTAACAGTTACACGTGTGCCCAGAGCTAGTTACATGCTTGCCAGCTGTAATTGTCTTGGCAAATCATTCAATTTCAATAATTATTTTTTTTTCTCCCCGGTGACAGATGCAGAAAACATCCAGTCTGTTGTGAGCTTTTGGACAGAGAAACAGTTTAGGGTCCTTTGTTTTCAATGTTAGATTAATGCATCAATAGATCTACAATAATCTATAAATCGAATCGGATCAATCAATCAACCTGTGACACGATTGAGCAGTTTGTGGTCATTTTAAAAAGCAAACTTATTTTAAAGATTGTTATAATTGCATACATTTGAATGTTTTTTTAATTAATTTATTATCAAAGCTTGACCAAAGCTGTATTGGTATTTATGTATCAAACATTTGGTTGGGTAAAGACTTATTGAGTGTATTGACTGTAACTATTCTGTTTGTTTCAGGTAATTTTTATAACAAAGTGCTTTTTAATTTTTTTTTTATAATAATGCCTTACAGGCTGGATAGTGGGTGGCAAAGGGTTAAACATTTTGGGGGGATTATTTCATTTCATGTCTTTGCGTTTAAAGAAGCTGGCCTACAGTGAATGTTGTACATGAGTTGGATGTATTAATTGTCCTTTAAAAACAGGCTATTGTTGGCCTGTACATGTCATTACCACAGGTATTTCAGATGTGCACTTTAACAATGGCCTTAAAAATTCTTGAATAAGAACTTATCAGATTTAGACAGATACAGGTTTAGATGCTTACCCTGCAGGAACACACAAACATTAAAAGGCAGCAGTGTCTCTGCAGCACTGACAGGAACATGCATGACTGCCTCTGAATGTGTGAGGGAAGGTGGTGATGGTGGCGGGAACACATGATGATGTTTATACTGGCATGTCTAACAGTGATAAGCTGAGATGACAAGTGGCAGGCAAAAATGTCTTTGATGTGTGGTATCACATAACGTGTGTTCTGGTTGCAGGTCATTACTTTAACCAGACATTTGTAATAACATGTTGATTGAATTATTACAGAATGCAACTGCTAAATCTGTAGCAGTTTTGGTTAAAGGGTCAATTCACTAAATTGTTCCCACTTGCCTCTAGTAGTATTTAGTCATGCTGATAGTTTCGGTTTTACGAGCTGAGATTGTGAGATATCAGAGCTAAAAACAATGTGTCTCTCCAGAACCAATGTCCCAGTTACTCTTGGTAATCCATAGATCTCATTGTCAATTGCTTTTATACGAACTATTTCTTTTGCAGTAACCAGGACATTGTCTCTGGAAAGACAAGTTGCTGCTGAAGTTTTTAAATGTTTTAATTGTTTTCAGCTCCTGTTGCATTGGGGTGGTGGCAGAAACCCAAGACACAGATCTCTGAGATTTCATCTGAGCAACTAAAACCAAAACTATCTGCACAGCAGCATACTACTTAATCAAAGTAGAAAACTACATCATTATGTTATTTGGATGACTGATGGGGATTGGAAGTGGCTGGAACAATAACTTGCACCCATAAATGTTGTATACTATCTTTTGTCACCGTCTCTTACCTCCGCATACAGTCCAGAGCACGGATGAAGAAATCCTTGCTGAGCTGGTGTTCATCACGCAGGAGGGCACACTGCTCTAATGTGACAGACATGGATGTCCGGTCTTTGGCACTTTTACAGCTGGTAAACCTGATGCCATTTAATCTTCGGCAGATCTGGAGGGAAGAGGAGAAGAAAAACACTTGCAATGTTTTTATGCACCATTAATGCAAACTGTCACTTTCTTCATCTCATCATCTTGTAAGATGACGTTGCCTTGTTTTACATTTGCAACACAGATTTGAAATCAGTCTAAAGTAAAACAGATTAATTTACACATTTTATTACAACATGAAATTATACATTTTAAATCGACTACTCAAATAACACTGGATACCTTCAATTATACATTTCCCAACATGACTTGACACAAAGTGCAATTCTGAATATCATCCAAACGATTCTTGATGATTCCTTTTTAGCCAAGCTAGCTGCATGACAATATGTCTGACTTTATGATTTATGATTATGACCAAACACATGTAAATCTAATGACATTCACATCGGCCTCAGCTGGACTGTGAAATGTTAGCACAATAACACACTAAGCATAGTACATATTAGTAACAACCATTATTCCAGTTTAGCATCAGTACAGAGCCGCTAGCATGGCTGTAACAGATTCTTGCAGTGACTTCTATGAATCATAAGCACTGTAAGAACATGTATAACAGTTCAAAGACAGATACTGAATATCAGGTAAAAGGTCAGTGTTTCTACAGTATCGTCTTCCAAAGTCAATCCATCATGCAGAGGAAGGCACTTTTTGTTTTGCTCAGTACTCCCATTAAAGCCCATGAAATATCAATATGCCAAAAACGTCATACTACATCTAGGTGCTTACAGCTCACAGTTACTGTGGTTACGCAAGAGAGAAAGGTTCTTCATACAGTCTTCCTTGACAAGGACAGAAAGTTACAAAAACAACGCTGCTCACCGTTCCAGCCATCCATAGTATCTCCACATTCTTTCTCTTCTTTGTAACTACATTCTGACCCAGGGTTTCAAGTAATTCCTTTATGTCAGTCTGTGTCTGATAACACGGTAGACCTGTTCACAGAAAACAGAAAACATTTTGCTAGTGAGTGGTTCTGTTTCTTTTCTTGTTCTGGTGAAAATAAAAGTTTATGAGGAAAGGCTGCCACTGCATGTTCCACTGGGTTAATGACAAACGGAAAGCAATTCACTTGTAATGATTGACAAGACTCACTTTCTAAATGATAAAGTGAAAATGTATCAATTGTCCCAGTCTGGTAAACTCCATAAAGATATTCAATGCAATTAAAACAAATTTAAAAGTTATTTGCAAATGCTGTTTTCCACACATCTTTGTTGCAGCAGTGGGACCTGGAGTCCCAGGATTTTTTAAAGATTTACAAATATAAAGAGTATAAAAGTGTGGTGCACTTACATTCTAGTGGCACCTTTTCACTTAATAATTTGTAGTAGGCTTCTAACATCTCAAAGTTCTTCTGGTTTATTCTTTCTTGTAGAGAGATATCTCCAAACCTGACAGGATAAGAATAAGGGCAGTTATGGTGGAGGGTCAGTAACAACAGGTAAACATTTATCATTATATGTATGAATAATGCAAAGCAGTGAATGCTGCGTTCAGCTGACAAAACAATGTGATAAAACATAAAAACAGTTGCTTTGGTGGTTGCTTTTAGAGAAAACCTAAAATATTTCCAACCAGTTAAATAAATATAGTTACATGTTAATAATTGTTTTGCCTATGAGGGAAAGTGAGTATTTTTTGTTTAATTTAATTACTTAGAAAAAGGAAGAAAAATAATTAATAAACTCTAGTTCTTTATGTGATATTGATTATTTTAAGAGCACACTGGCCTTGGTTAATATGTTAACACAAACAGATTGGAAGTTTTTTATAGGGAACAAAATGTCTGCAGGACCTCTCTGCTATAGTTTGCTGTTCATTGATGCCCACGTTAAACAGCACCGGGAATACTCGTAGAGGCTTGCCCTCCTTTATCTCCTCTGGCAAGGTCTGGAAAACCAGTCGTGGTAATGGCACTTCTACAGTGAAGTGGTGTCTGTATGCAGGGAGAGAAAAGCCAAATGCAAGATAAAGCAGATTAAATGATTAAACAGAAATTCAATGTGTTTCGACAAAGCTGTAGAATTTGATACGTTTGGGAAGTTGTACAATTTGAGACTTTAAACAGGCCTGAGCAAGCTGTTAAAATAGAGACTGATGGTGTGTATGCATGAGAGAAAGTGAGTTATAGAGTGATTGTGTGTGTTGAGACAGATTGTCTTACAGATTGACATAAGGGGTTGGGCAGCAGAGCCCCAGGGCAAAGTATTTTATTCACGTGACTGAAGTACACCAAAATTAAAAAAGTCAGAGCTACTTCCTCATAGCCAGATACACAGTAGAAGAAGAAGTAGAATTTTTCAAAAACACACCCACTGTTGTAGGACTTTGCCTCACAAGTGCCTGATAATTAACATATACCTATAATAATTATGGTCAGAGTGTAGATAATAAATACTTGATTCACAGGCTGCACATGAATAAAAATAGCACAGAAACAGAGCAGACAACCCCTTTTGATTCTAGTAGATTAGTCAACATGATGTCCAGTGCTTTTACAGTAACCACTAATTGAAACAGTTCAACGATCATTTTAGCTTTGCAATACACTGTATATGACACACTACAAAAAAATGGGCTGCAATGGATGCAACGTAATCCTTGGGGGCAACTGCGCCCATCAAAAGTACGTCCAGGAAAAACGCTTCTTTTTGCCACTGACTTTGGCTCAAAACATTATTCAAAGTGTCTGACAACATTATGGAAAGGATCGCTACAGAGACAAGGCTACATACGCACTACTACTATAAAAAAGCATTTTAAAACAAAAACTATCTCCATACACACGAGCGTTTAACCATCGCTTCAGAAATAATCTACACAGCTGGAAACACATATCACATTACTATCTGTCCAGACATGGAAAAGGAGGTGTCAGAGGTCGGCACAATGAATGCATTCTTGTCAAAAGGGAGGTAGCTGCAACTCTGTCCAGCTGTAATTAATGTTGAATGAATCCTGTATAGTAAAGCTTTGCGTATAGCGTAAGAGAACGTGCAGAGAACTTTCGACTCTGAGACTGATCTCATTCACTGCCGTACGCTCCTTGATGCATCACTAAACCTACTGACACTCATGCAGTACGTTTAGTTACATTTTAAATTACACTTTATTTTATGCCTTAATCTTAATAGGTTTCCGGAACGTTTTCTGTAAAGAACTATGGAATTTGGGATTAATTATAGGAAAAATTAAGACAATGTTCTGACAGTCAGTACCAGTCAGTAATGATAGTACTCATTTGAGTACTTGAGAACCAGAAGGTAACAGTTACTACTAAGATCAAAAAGCCTTAATTGCAGATGCATCAGAAAATCCCCAAACTGGCACATCATTCAAACTCACATTATTAACAACGTACCTTTGGTCTGGGTAAAATGTATTTGCTGTATTTAGTTTTTTTACAGTAAGAAAGTGTGTTATGTGGATGTGTTTACAAATGTAACTTTAATAAAACATTATGTTTGTATAAAGTTATGCTACCAATTAAGTTACCAATTAATAGAAAGTGTACAAAATGAACACTTTCTCGACTCCTTAATTAGTACCAAATTACATTTTCCTTTACCCTCAACCTTTCTTAGAAATTGCAGTTACATATAAGAGCCTTTCTAAAAAATATAACAATAAAGTGAAACTGCTTGACATTTTAATCAATCACGAGACATGTGTTGGCAACTGGAAAACAACTGATGCTTATCTGCACTTATAATGTACTGAACTACAACAATACTATCACAACAACAGGTTGTGGTACTCAACAGCTTTGTTTTTTGGGTATGCTATTACCACATAAAGAGACCAACTGAACAGAGAAGGAGATAATGTCTCACCGTTGGCCACACACTAAAGGCTGAAGGTCACTGAGGTCATCTGTCTTGGCCTCTGTAATCTGGAACATGACTCTCTGCAGGTCTGAGATTCCAACCTCCATGTCCTCCAGCATCCCAACCTCTTCACCTTAGACAGTTCAATAAAACAAGATGAGTAGTGATTTAATTCTTGTTAGCCAGGCATCTTTTTATTTACTCCAAACGAGGTGAGTTTAGCTCAAATTGTTTAATATCAGAGGATTAACTTGATGATGAATATAATTCTGAAATGGACCACATTTTACACTGCAGAGCATTTATTTTTATATAAAAATCGGTTGTAGTATTCGCTGCCCCTTAGCTGTTTTTTACTGACCAACTAATATCACTTCTGTGAGAGCTGCAACATGAACTTTGGCAAACCAGCATGAATGAGAGCTTTGGTGCAGGTAACTAGAATAGGGGTACTTGTATCTTACAAGGGCCTCCCCTTAATCCAGTCTCCAATCTCTCTCTGTATTGATCTGACAAAAATCCATCCAAGACACTCAGGTAAACCTTCACCTGGAACATGTTGTATACAAACAACATAGAGATAAAAGTGCCTGTAATAAAGATGTTGTGCTAATAAAAAAAAAATAAAAAACACTGACTCATCACTTTGCTACATGTTGTGATTTGTTACAGCCTCATAATCATCATCACATTAGTCAGGCTCACCTAAACCAAATCACTATAAAGTTTAAAGAAAGCAAATAAAAGTGAACAACTGCTTCTAGTGGAGGTTGTGAGGTTGTCAGTACTGATTTTAGAGAGATACTTACACTTAAATTAATTTTTTGAGTTGTAAACTAAATGTTGACTGCATGTGATGATACATCAATGCTGGTGTAAATGTTAGCGTTTTGCATTTTATGGGTTGAAAACGGCTCAACACGCCATCTACGGTTTTAAATCAGCCCTGAACCTGCTGAACAATGCTGACATAGAGTCTACTGGTAAGGACCTGTCTACGTCATGACATTCATATAAAAAAAGACAAATTAGTGTCATTCAGTCACCCCGTGTTCCCTGACCCACACACTATGTAGGCATTAGATTTTTTTAGAAATGTTTAAATATGCTAGGACAGGAAGTTCTAGCAGAATTTGAGGGTGTGGTTGCACTTTAATCTTACTGAAATACTCACTGTAGGTGCTAAGCAGGCTCTCAAACTGGGCCACCAGGCCAACCAGGTGAAGCTGCTTCAGAAAGCCTTGGTCCTGCATTCCTGCATACAGCCTCATGACGAAGCCACAGGCTAAGGCTGCCAACTGTTAAAAAACACACACACACACACTTGAACCATATCTCCTGTAAGTTTTCCTTGGCACAAAGAGGTAAGCAAAACATTTCTTTGACAAGGAAATTCTTTGACATTGCATTTACAAAGCAAAAGATTAGCAAATCTGTGATTGGTTTTGTGGACACAGGACATATACAATCAAACATTTCAATTTCAATTTTACAATTTTTTAAAACAAAAGCAAAGGAGAAAAACTTCCACTTCAAATGAACTAAGGCGGACTTAAAGACTTCAGTCATTTCAGTGTGGCCACCTACTGCCTGACTGAAGACCACGTCCCGCCTCTGTTGGAGGAGGAAGCCCTGTGGAATGCTGCAGGCTGCCTCCTGCAGGAGCACAAAGGTCATGGCTCTCTTAGCCTTCTCCACCACCTCCATCACACACTCCTTTAACCTGGTCACAAGCGGACGCAGCTGATCCCTCCAGTCGCCTGCAGAGAAAGATGTAATGGGGACAAAGAGGAGTGGAAGTGTAGCAAGAGATGGAACGATAGTTATGAAGTGGTTATAAATTAAAATATGTCTTAATGCTTGTGCACTTAGCCAGAAACAACACAGTTTATCTGTTCATCAGTTGATCTGTGAGGTGAAACCGGTTGAGCCATTCATGTCTGTAATTCCTCACCCTTTAAGATGGGGAGGAATTACGATAAAGAAAAACAAAATACAACACAGAATTCACACTGTTTAAAGGAAAGCTGTTAGCTTTGAAAACCCATAAAAAACACAACATAGAAAACTTGGAATAAAATATTTTATTACAACATATATAGTATTGTCATTAAATTAATATTTATAATAATAAGGCCTACATGGCCTTAATATTTCACAGTAAATAATGGCAAATGATTGGTCAGCGCATTATTCAACTTTTGTATCCTTGATTTAGTAAATGTATTTCTTTTATCTTAAGTACTGTTGTTTTCAACACGTAGGACCGTATTTAAATATATTTTGGTTCATGCATGAGCAGCAGTGCAAAGTGTAAAGAGCTGGGTTAAGTAGAAATATAGATTGGAGGGTGTGGTGATAATACATACAGTGGGTACGGAAAGTATTCAGACCCCTTAACATTTTTCACTCTTTGTTTTATTGCAGCCATTTGCTAAAATCAAAAAGTTAATTTCATTTCTCATTAATGTCACTCAGCACCCCATCTTGACAGAAAAAAACACAGAAATGTAGAAATGTTTGCAAATTTATTAGAAAAGAAAAACTGAAATATCACATGGTCATAAGTATTCAGACCCTTTGCTCAGTATTGAGTAGAAGCCCCCTTTTGAGCTCGTACAGCCATGAGTCTTCTTGGGAATGATGCAACAAGT
>JAVQJL010083131.1:0-25084 GCA_036024295.1 Nannoperca obscura
TCCGAGACTCAGAGACATGCACTCCCAGCTTCACATGCTGTTCGACAGGAAGTCTGTGATCCACCTGCAGGTGGAGTCAGGCACGTTCAGCTGAGAGAGCTTGTTCTGCAGCAGAGCCAGGATGAAGGTTGAATTTTACATAACTTATAATCTATAGTTGGCAAAATGTTCTGTCTACAAAATGTTACGGCTGGGCAGCAGAGATTTGGACTCATGATGCAGACTAGCAAGTTGAATGAAGAAAAAGAGTTTATTGCAACAACTTACAATAGGTAGCAGGGAACAGTACTGGAACAAACAAGGACTACAAACCCAGAACATAACCAACACTGCTATTCACAAACAGAAATTATGAGCCAACACTGAAATGAGACAAGCAACCTGAATAAATAGACAACAGACATACAAGGAGAATGAAAACAGGTGCACAACCAGACAAAGGTGAGTCTCATCAAAACAGAGAGGGAAACCATACAAAGACAGGAACTAAACCGAAGACATAGACCCAGGATTTCAAAACAAAACAGGAAACATAAACCCACAGTTCACAGGCCCTAACACAACATCTAGAAAATGAAACTAGGAATAGATGAGACTGCCACCTCACTCTAATTGTGTTTCCCAAACCAAATAAACACTGTGAAAACAGGTTCTGGTCCAGTTCACCAGTGTCCTAATAGTAGTATAGTTCAAAATGGTGGAAATGGAGAGCAATGTATTGGATACATACTCTCGCTAAGCTCCAAGCCACTGGTGCAGATATATAGAGGACATCTAGGTGTAAATCTAAACCAATGAGTTTGATTCTTACTGCAATAAATTGCCTTCATTTCCAGCAAGATCCTGATTTACACTGGACTTCAGACTCATCATTATTCATGCCTTGGAGCCGCCCTGCCCAGCACCACTAGTCAGTTTTCAATTTAACCTTGAGAACAAGCCGAGACATTTCCATGTGGAGACATTTCCCTGTGAAAGGGCGCGGCACCTCATAAAGAAGCATGAAAAGGAGAGTGTTGTACTGTGTGTGTAAATGCTCTGACACGTTTCACAGAAGAAAGGAAAGAGAGTTCTTCTGTTGGGGTTTGGTGTCAAGAGACATTAGCTGAAGGTGCTTTTTGGTTTGGAGGCTTCATCTAATGAAATAGAGAGCGTTTTGCTTGAGAGCATTTTCAAATGAAGGAATTTCAAATGAATATTTAAATAAAACAACCCCGGTATATTTAGGTCATTATTTGGCCTTCATCAGAGCAAACTGTAGGGAGATTTAAGATGAACAGCCCACTCTATATTTCACCCTGACAAAAAAATGTTCAGATGTAATGTAGACTACAAATAACACAATACATTGATAATAAAAGGTACTGTACATCAGTATGGGTGTATGTTATCTGATATAAAGTAAGAACATATAAAGATTTTTCCTTGACTGTCAAACCTGCCTTCAAAGCGTTTCAAAGAACAGTTTGCTTTCTTCAGTATATACTGTATTTTGTCATCAGGTGAGATTAAGAGGTCTTTCTAAAATGGCTGAATTGGGCAATCACACTTTGTCCAGTCCGTGGAGACAGCGAGTGTAGTCCAGCAGTAGGATGACCCTTCTTCTAAGGATGTAATTGTGACTGGCAAGTGCCAATTGGCCAGTCCACAGTGAACAATGATCATCTGAGCATGAGAGTCAAAGGTGAAAACGTCTTCTCCTCAGCACAGAACGTCCCAAAATAACTGCCAGGCATTTCTTTCTTTGGCAAATACATTTTTAAAACATCTGATTAAAATCTACAATATACATAGCAAAATAAAGCAATAACAAATGTGTTCAGCTGTCTAATACGTCAAAAGTAAGCGGAACAGTGCACAGTACATTTGAACCCACAGATGATTTTATCTCATTAACACCACTTTTCTGAAAATGTTTTGAAAAAAATTTTGGGATATGCAGGAAATTGTCATGCCGGTTGATGAATAGTGGATTTAACAACAAAACTAAGAGTTCTCAGCCACACTAGAGGCTCTGTGAGGCAGTGCTTTGAGCTAAATGTTAATGTCAGCATGCTAACATGTTTACCCTGTTCTCCACCTTACGGCCCGACCACACCGCCGACCTGAGCAGCGCGTCACGGCTACCTCGCTGACCTGCTGTGACTCGCACGTGTGTGGTGTCCACACAGAGAATGTTCCTGCTGCTGCCAGCCATAGCTTTCCACACTGAGTTTAGATTTTATAATGGCCATCAATAATAGAATGTTTCAATTCATTTCATGATACATTTCATTTATTAATTTAGACAGAAAAAGGTTAAGAAAAAAGTTGTTGATGAAATATTCCACTGTATTGTCTGAGGAGGGATCTTTTCTTTTACTTGCCAGGTTTATTTAAAGCCAGGAGTTTGTCTCTGGGTCCATACTGAGGTTGTCACTGAGGGTGACATCATGGGACAGCCTATCTGAACACATAGCCATCACTGACAGACATGTCACTACAGACCTGTTTTCTGCACTGCTGCTGCAGTCTCTCCACTCTCAGGAAGACTTCTTTATAAAATGCTAGACCGTTGATATTTGTTGCATGCAGAGTGGGGACACATCTACTGTGGTTTCTATTGTATGGGCTGGAAATGGAAGCAGGGAAGTAACTAAAGCATTATCTCCTCCCTTGTTGTCACCCTTCCCTTTGGAGATGGAAACAGGGTGTGGCACAGCGCAGACTAACCATGCGTGGTGTATCATCCTATGCCTATCATGCGTCTGCCCTTGGAATAAGGCGATAAATCTGTGGGGATCCTCTCTGATAGCAGATAACGCTGTCACGTTAGACGCAGAGGGAGAAAATGAGGCGAGATAAAAACGCTGTATTCCAATTCATTTGCCTTGTCGGCCAAAACTGCACACTGGATAATTCGATGAAGCGGGGCTCAAATGGCGATGGGGCGCATGATTTAAACTGCCTCGCCACTGAGATCATTCTGTCGTTTTAACTGTAAAAATGGTCATCCTCACTTAGCATCAGAAGGATGAATCATTGTCACAGCAAAGATTCTGGGAAACCACCGTCTGAGCAGATGAAATGTGTACTGTTACTGCTTCTGCTGGTGGTATTACAGCGTTTAAAACTGTGTTCAAGTTCCTCAGGAGGAAAAGGTTTATTTGTGCTATTGATTGACTTGCCAAGAACAGTAATTCAAATCTTTTCTTTAGACTTTGTGATCTCCACCATCAATTATCCAAAGCAATTCTGCAGTCCACTGTGTGATGTGAATGTTTATATTGAGTTCTTTTATTTAAAACCAGGCCTCAAAAAAGGAAAAAACAATAAACTCTGCAAACACAGTAGCTTCATGGAAAGGCAAGCCATTCTGTATTTTGAGGGTGCTGGAAGACGTTAAAACACAAGAGGCAGAATTACTCCAAAAGAGACCAATCAAAACATAAGCTTAATTATGTATTTGTCTTGATGCAAATGTGTCGCGGGCCCCTCCACATCCCATCATCGCAGGCAGCAAACTACCACAGAGAATCAAACTAAATCCCACTCTTCCAACCACTGATTGCACGTCAGTCCCTGTCAAGCTAAACTCAAGGCAATCAGCGGCGTCTGTCTCATTTTGCTAAGCAGCCTGTGTGCATGAGTGCATGTGGGGGTGTGCAGAAAGAAAAGAACAACAGAGAGAACACAGACAGAATTGCAATTATCTGTTTTTATATAATACGGTAACAGCTGCCACTGTTTAGAGCGAGGGAATGTCGTTTGTTTTAAGCAGAAATAATGATGCCCCAAGGTCTCTGACTTCCATCTTGAGTATTACGCAACTCCAACTCTGACTGGGATTGGGAGACATTTGATTCACAGAGCCCTGGATTACATAATTCAATAAATGAATGCAGACTTTCATTTATTTTTGAAAGAATATCCATTATTTACTAAAGGAAGTTCTCTTCCCCTCTTTCTCTCGTTCATCTTTTTTTTTTGGAGTTAATGAGGAGAACATCTTCTCAGAGAAATTGAGCAGAATTTCCCCATGGCATTACAGGAATGATACTCTCAGAACATTACTTGTCTTGAAAGACTATTGTGTGTGAAGGCAAATAACGGCTGTTGTCAGAGCTCCTGTCAGAAGAACATACTTTCTGCCCCTACAAGCAGCTAATCAACAATGCAAACTTGCTTTGAAGGAAAAACTCAGGAAACGGCGAGGTCACTGCTACAAAGCAGCATTCGCAAATGCGTACAAGAGAAATCTATTTTTTCCAACTGCTTCTTTTTTTTTTGTAGTTTCACGCTTGAGTTCAAACACACTGAGGGAGCGGCCGAGCTCCCGAGGGGCTGACACAGTTGAATTAAATTCAGAGCCATGAAAGAGTGAAGGGGACAAGAGACTGCAAAACGCCTGTGAGGGAGGAAGTAGTTTATAATTTACAAGGCTAAAGTCAGAGATTACAGTGAGGAAAAGCATCTGTGAACTGCAACAAACGGGTGTGCACTGCACAGTGTGGTTATATCCCAAAAATCTGTTCCAGGATGCAAATACGTGAAGCTGTTTATGTCAACCTTTAAATGCAAATGTCACCCAGCAATATAAGTCAGAAACTCACTTCCCCACCACAAAGAGACTATGCGAAGGAGGCAAAACTAGAAATAAGTACAGTAGAGGAAGCATTTGTCTTGAACAACAAGACAACTAATAGATTTAACTCCAGACCCATATGAAGTAGATTTCAAGAGAGTTCTCATCATCAACCTTGTTCTTAGTCAAAGCAGGAAAACATTTTAGCATTATATTTAATGTTAATTTGTATAGGTACAAGTACATTGCATAAACCAATGCCACACACCAAAGGCTTTATAGCATTAGCTCATCTGCAATGCCCATCCCTATTTAGCAGCTGAAAATCCAGATATTTTCCTTGCAGCTGGTTGATACCAAAACAGAGCTGAAAGCAAGAGTGTGTCGCTTTTAATGAACAGCAGCCAAATGGCAATTTGATGCTAAAGTGTAGTGATAAAGCAGCAGAAGTAGACACGACAGTTATCTAAAGTTTGGTAACATTAGCAAACATTAGCCACCATAAGCTACTGTCCATATCAGACCAAATGAGCTTGTAGCAGCAAAACCCCTGACAGTATTGAATGGAACAAGACTGCATTTTATTGCTTAAGAAATAAACTTTTCTTTTGTAAGTTAAAATTGAGTTTTTCTTCTTTGCAAAGTTACATAGTCTCAGCTGTCAGAAACACAACTCCAAACTAATGCTGACGTTGCTTTGTTAGCCATTTCAACTTTATAAGGCCATAATAGGTTCAATGTGTGTGTCAAAAAAACTGAAATGCATTTCCCAAACAAATCTAAGTCTGACTGCAGTATAATAAAGGTTATTTCACGTGCACAACCCTAACTGGTAGCTACTGTCACATAATAGTAGAAGCAGATAATGTTGATGTTGAGATTGTGCTCATTTCACAAAATGTTATTTTAGAAGTGATTTTTGAATCTGAGTGGGTGGTTACTGCAGCTGGGGAATGTTTGGAGTGGAGGAGTTGAAAAGTTTCTCTTCTTTCACACATCCTGAGCCATGTTCATGAGAGCATTATCTAATGTGTGGACTCGATTTTTCAATTCTTCACATATACTTTTGTCAAGCAACTAGTATTCGTCACATTTGGATGTGTGTGCTTTTGTAAACTTTTGTAACACATCCCAAGCCTCCCATCAGCCTCTCACTTAGTTCAATTCAATCCAGTTCAATTCAAAGAGGTTTAATTGGCATGGCCATATTGAAACACAGTATTACCAAATAACATTGTACAAGGTAGTATAAACATGGAAAAGTTTTTAGGATGCATTCTCTTCATCTCCATCTGCCTCCCTATTTACGTTTTCTTACTTCATTTATCTCATCACTCTTTTGGTGTCTCTTTTCTGTTTGGCTTTCCATCCCCCCCTATACTTCCAAATCATACATAGGAGGCTATATATAGATTCACAGCATCATTACCAGCAGCCAGTAAACCGAGCAGAAACACCACCAAGATGATAAAACGGGAGGAGAGCCCTGTAGCAGCACACAGTGGAGCTGTCTGTGATGAACGGCATAAAGATGAGGGTTATTAAGCCAGCGTTAGGCCGTATTCAGACCAAATCAGGCCAGTCCTCCTATTCATTTGAAAGGGGGTAGTGTGTTAAGGCTGCAGCGGGTGTCAAAAACAACAACACGGAGAAACATTCTAACAGAATCACATTGGAGAAACACAACCAACATCGTGCCGATGTCTACCGAGCAACTGTGAAGATGGAAGAGAGTCTGATCTATCTCCACCATGATGGCTGTACTTCAGCTGTTCCCCGCCACAAGGGTGTGCAAAGACGTTAATGGCTGTGCAGTCGCTAGACGTTATATCGCTCTTCAAGTTGGGATTGCTACAATCAGGATGGCCATGTAGTGACACTCCACCGCAAAACCCTGCAGTAATCACCACAGCGCCTGATTTAGCAAATACCGCCTTAGCCATGCTGGTTCAGGGCTGTAGCATTGAGAGAGCATGTATGATTGCTGGCAAAATACTAAACTGACCTGTCAGTATTTTGTAGATAGTGTTGCCAGGAAGTGCTTCCATGTCTGTCCTCTTTACAGGTTTTTTGAAGGTTAGGGCAGAATAGGGAAGGCTAAAATTAGCAGTAAACCCCCATACAAATCAAGGGGGGTTCTTAAATCTGACAAGTTCATTGTAATCCTGAAGGCGGGGGCAGCAATTGAGTGAGTAAAAAGGCTGTAAATTCATTTTAATGTCACATAATAAAGCCTGTCTGGATATTTTATTGGACTGATCTTGGAAATATTCAAAGTGCCAGAGGAAGTGAACAAAGTCCATTTTTGTGGTGATCATTCAACACTGGCTTGACTTATCTCGAATACTGAGGTTTAAAATTTAGAGTTGGACTTGCACTTTAGATTTAAACTGAACCACTGAAAGGAGTTGAGGTGGCAGTTAGAAATATAATTACTGAAAGAATTTGGAAGAAGTTTAAGTTTTAGTTTAAGTGTAAGCACTGAATGATTGTTGATGTGCCAATTTAAATGCAAATGCTGAGGGAAAATGTCAGTTGAAGTGTAAGTAAGAAATTAAGCTGGAAGTATCCGTTGAAGATGAGGTCCTGAAAGAAATGAGTCCCATTTCAAGTGTATAAACTGAAAAAAGATGCATATGCACTAAAAGCTGTCACGGGGGTTAAAGAAAAGTAAAGAGTTTTCAGTCTCGGTTGAAGTCTAAGCATTGAAATAAGTTTAGATATCAGAAGTGTGGTCAGTGTAATCCATGAAAGCAGATTGATTCTCAGTTAAAGGTTAAGAGATGAAAGCAGTTAAACTCAGTTGACGTGAAAGCTCTGAAAGCAGTTTAACTGTAATTTCAACAAAAAGAGAAGTAATCAGTTTAAATATAAGTTGAAGAGAAAAGCAGTTGAAGTCTAAAGAAATCCATTATTGGTTTGCATTATGGGAAATGTAGGATCCAGCTTGTCTAGAGTTTTGATCCATGCTGGGGCCTGAAAGTCAGGATATATTGCACCGATTTCTTTTAAACTGTCTGTTGTCAGTATCCCAACTTCATGGAAGTGCAATACTAAATCACTTGAGTGCCCTTTTAAATACTCTAATAGCACAATACACAGAACCAATTCACTAAGGGGATGCATGGTATCAGCAATGGAGAATGTTCTGCCTGCAGAATGAAAACCTTTAAACATGCTGAAGTGAGGGTGTAATGTAATTCTATAATGTATGTTAAAGATTTATGTATTCTTATAACTTCAATATAATTTCTTCCTGCCCTCACATATTTTATGGTCCGGCTTCATTAGCAAGTGCATGAATCAGATTCAAACACTCATTATCTACAATTTGTAGTTCCTATGGTGCACAGAACAATGGGAGTAGAAAATACAGAGGATCAATGCTTTGATGTAAATCTCATTGCCAGACATGAAATGGTGGGTCATTAGTGTCACACCATTTGAGTCTCTACAATATTCTTAATATATTCTTGTTGGTATATATCCATTGTAAGGTGTGTGGTAAGTAGATACATTTTCTATTCAGGGCTTGTGTTTTAACGTCATTATATGCTTCTAATTAAGGCATAAATCAAAGCACACTCTGTTACTGGACAGAGTGAGAATGATGAAGGCAGGAGTGAGTGTCACAGTGTGTTTGTCCCGACTCTGAGACTCTGTGGCCCTGCCAGACATCTCCACTGAGCCATACAGACAGCAGTATCCCTCACAGGCTCTGTCTCCCTCTTTCCACTCATCCCTCTGTTTCTGATCTCCTGTTTCTTTTTTACTCTCTGTCATGTATCCCTTTTATTTGATTATTATGTGTTACATCCCTATTCCCCATCGCATTCTTTGCGTCTCTCTCTCTGCCTCCTATATACTTTTCCATGATCTTCTTACCTTCTTTTCTCTTCCTTCTTGTTTACTTCACCTCCTTTCAGTATTTCCTCCCTCCGTCCATCCCTGCCTCCTCTCTTAGATGGCATTGACCAGGGTGTTTCTGAGTTGTTTTTACCATATATACTAACCCCTCCCTCACCATGTCTCTCTTTCTCCCTCTCCCTCCTAACATTTATAAGCAGCACTTGGTCGCTCTTGCTGGCACCCAGTAGTCCCTCGCGCCTCCTCAATAGTCACGCTCTGATGCCTCTGCTGATTGCATAAGAACATGGTGTCAAACGGCCACTCAGTCATCAGCAGTGGAGTATAGTGGGGAAACACCAACACCACTGCCCACAACAGAACAGCATGTATGTGGTGGTGGTGGTGTGAGTGTTTGTGTGGTTGGGGGTGGGAGGGGTTTGGTGAATGACAATGTTGCTCTGTGTCAGCTGGATGTGTTATTAGTCCACTGTTTGCAAGCAGGTTTGCCATATCAACTTAATAAATGATACTATGTCCTAGTTTTGTATACAGCTTATTTCTGCTGCACCCACGTAGTCTAAAAATAGTTCATGCAGATTAAAAGTTTTGGCCCTTAAAACCAATATCAGTGGCAAAGTTTACATCCAAAATGCCACCTAATGTTGATGTGTGTGTACATATTTGTATTTCCACGTATATGTCTATTGGACTGTGGGTGTATATATAGTATTAGTGTTACTACAGTATGAGGGATTTGTCTGATAACTTCAGACTTCAGTTGTGTGTGTGTGTGTGTGTGTGTACTTCTTTGTATTATTCTTATTTCATTGGTTCTAAATTCATTGGTGCGGACAGTGCCCAGTCTCAAGTGAGAAATGGGAAGTGATGGGGAAAAGATATGCCACAATACCCCTCTGGTAAAATCAACCATCAACATCACCATTTTAGAATTGAGTTTATACCCAAACTGGGCCTCAAGGACTCAAATTGATCCATTTCTGTGGATTATTGTAGATTATAGATGATTATTACAATTTATCATCTGAGAATTATTTGCATTTTTTTGCTCGAGCCAGAACATAATTGCAGGTACACTCAGACAAGACTTGAATATTCAAGCACAGAGTTGAGCTCCAGGGCGAACACACACATACAATATTTTTCAATTTCAGAGCAAGCAGCAAATGCTTGTCTACATACACACCGCCCCCGTTAATCTCTGACACTAATCTGATGACAAAGCCCAGGATGTAGGTGCAAAATAGGTTGAGAATGCCTGTGGGTTTCAGGTGTTTTGCTCGTCTACTTGCTTATGAATGATCTATTGTTCTTTCTGTTTCCCAAATGCACTCAAACACACTAATCAGCCAGTACCCTCATGGCTGCAGCTATTCTGTTTTCTGACGTGCCTCTGCCTCTATATTTCTACTGTGGACCTCTGGCCATCGATCAGGACACAAAAGAAGACGATGTCTCCATCAATAACCCTGGAATCCTTTGCAGAGAGCCACCCAGTGCTACTGAGATGCAGTTTTTATTGGCAGATCAGTGTTCTAAAGGTGGAGAAGAGAGGGGGGAAACATATGCAAGCATCAAACTGCTGTCAGTGCAACGAAGGTCTGGAGGCAGCAGCTTTGATAATGATTCAGTGAGCTGCAAAGAAACAGGCAGAAAGGAGGAGACAGAGAAGAGTGGAAGAGGGTTATGACCAAGTTAATTAGATCAAAACGCTCAGAAAGATCCAACAAGTGCTCCAAAGTCAGGAGAGCCTGGCAGATCTGAAAAGGGCTGTTTACTGTTTGTTGTCAAGGTGTGTGTGTGTGTGTGCGTGACTGCACAACACGCTCACAGAACAGAAGCCAGCGACAACACTGCGTGGCACGTGGGTGTTGCAGATCGGCGAAGCACTTTGCCTTCTTTTAAAGCAGATGAAATTCAACCAGCATTTTATTTAAGACCCCTGAAATAGCTGTGAAACAAAACTGAGAATCCCTTATTTGCCAAAGTTGTGCTTCCTGGGTATTTATCCAAGTGATTCATTATTTATTTTTCTTACTTTCTTTATCACTAAGAAGAGTGACCGTGTGCTAATGGACTTGTGGCTCTTACAAGCTAATGGAGCAACAGCTAAAGGATGGAAAAATGTGAACAGACCAAGAATGAATCAATAGATTTGAACTAAGCGTGATGAAGCTTCTGTTAGCCTATATGCTGCTCAAATGTGGAACAAATTACCAGAAGAGCTAAGACTTGAGATAATGCAGACTACTTTCATTCATCCAAGCTAAAGACCTACCTGTTTACCATTGCTTTATTTATTAGTTATTAGTGTTATTGTTTTCATTCTGTTGTTGTTATTGTGTGTTTCTTGTAGCTTTGCCTGTGTACTCTTTAGATATGAAGTGTGCTATATAAATACATTTTCCTTCAGCATGTGGTTGCTATGAAATAACTAGCATACATTACTAGGAAAGAAGGAAAGCTGGGAGTTTCACAGACTGTAACATCTGTATATTCACCTCTGTTTAAATTACTGTGTTTTATTGACTTACCTATACATTTGACGTCATACTGTATTTGCTACCAAGACTGAGCATTTTATCAATGTGTAAAGTTTATTTTAATAGAAAACTCAAATAAAGATATCGTTAAAAGCTTGACGATGCATGGTGAAGCCTTTTCTAAACATTTAGGCTGACAGGTTGCAGAAGGGACCGGACTGGACCGGACTGTCAGCATACAGGCATCTGGATGCAGGCTGGAACAAGAAGGGGCCTCCAGCAAGGCCAGCAGCTTCCCCAGGGATGAGGTTCAGTGAGGTTTCACTTGTTTTTTAAGCCGATGCACCTCCCTGTGGCAGTTTTCACAAATATGAAACACTTGAAAGTGCAAACAAGGAGGAGCAGTTTGGTCGAGTGTCACCAGACCAGAGAAAAATAGAAGAAAGGGAAGCGGATTTAATTCAGTTTTTCCTTTCTGCCCAACTTGCAGCACACCACGCAGAACCTGGTGGTTCCGCAGCCGGGGCAAATGGAGGGCTGACATTTGTATCCTTCGGAGGCTGTGAGGAAGTAGCGATGACACTTCAGTGCACCTGGTCCACTGGCCAACAAAAAGCCTTGTCACCAAACAGCCGTGGTGACATTTAGAATCCGTGCATACTCACTCATCTGTTCTGGCGGCATTCAGATTCTGACGCTACAAAAATGGAAATGTTGACATATCCCTTAACATGTCCCCTGCCTCTGTTTTAAACCAAAGGATTTGAAAGGATCTGAAAAAGGGCTAAAGAATCAAATCAATTAACAAGCTTGAAAACAGTATTTTAGAGTCAGAATAGGCATAATGTTCATATAGCTCATATATTTTCTCATGTCCTGTGTATATAAGTGTATTGTTAAATAGCCACAGTAATCCAAACAAGCGCATGCAGCCGTTAGCAACAGTGCCCCGGCATCCTGCCAAGTATGGACATTCGGAGATGAAAGAGTGGAAACTGTTGTTCTGCTCTGCCCAACACCAAGGGCAAACAGAGAAGGGAGCGCTAACATGGCATTTGTTTTTGTATCTGTTTCCACCTTCAGGGCCTGAATGTTAATATCATTGAATATATTATTTTATGCTCTCAGTATGCATCTGAAGTCCCTTCTCGGAAACAACAGCCAATTGCCTTATGTCACCATATTAAGCTCGTTTCCAATCCTCGTCCTGGGAGTAGATTACTGCAGACTATAAACAAGGTTCGGGTGTCCTTGCTCAGGGCCACTACTGGGCCTCACTGGCCACTGTTTGCTCCAACAGGCCTTTGACTTCTAGACTCCCTTTCTAATCTACCTACCAATATCCCATTGTATTACAGACACTAACTGCCTTAGGAGACAGCATAAAAATCTATGTAACCCACCTAGTTGTACAACCCAGACACACAGACACCTCACCATCATTAACATGGTCTTTAGGAGATTATGGGATTCTGTGTCATCTTGGTAATGTCACAAGGAGAAATCATACTATACAGTATAACATATATTTGCAGTGTTAAAGTTGAATGATGGTGTCTGCCTGTGACTTATGTGAAGGATGGATTCAGTGTTTTTTTTTTTTTACATTATCCTACAGCTAATATAATGCGACATAAAGCACTTGTAATCCTATAACACAGTAGCTGACTGCTAGCAAAGTCCACCCACAGGTGCTGCACTGTGTTCATAAATCATCAGGCATAAAGTATTAATATATGGAACAGGGATGGATGAGAAGGCAATTTAAGTGAAGCAGCATACATTTTGAGATAAAAAAAAAAATTCCAACTTCAAACTTTTAAGGTATGCACAAACTGTAGATCATACTTTGTACATTATCTGTTGAAGTAAAGATGAAGTGCATCATGTTAAATCCAGTTGACATCTGTGCAGATACAGGGATACAGGGCCAGCTGAGTCAGCAATGTGGTGAGCTACTGCCACTCAGAGGATGAAGAGTGTTTCATGCTAATTAATAATTGATCTCAGACCTGACCTCTTTGTTTGAAGTCAATTTTAAATATGCAAGAGTCCCCTTTTTTTCCAGGCTGAGAATGTATCATTACAGTATTTATTGCATACTTTAATGATACAATAAAGGCATCTGTTTTAGAAACAGGGGGAGAGAGATAAGCATTCAAATCACATCTCTCATTATCTCATTTATAATTTAAGTGGCAGTGGAGAATGAAGGTTACTTCAGTGTCTTTAATTTCTCCTTTTTTGGTTGTAGTTTTGTTACGACTCTAAGAGCAGTTTTTCTTTAGTAAAATTATTGTAAAAAGGGACATGTTCTTGCTGTTGCAGACAACTGAACATAAATATGTTGCAATATGCATCAGTGTCCGCTTTGCTGATGATGATTTAATCCCAAATTATTTTGTTTTGTACCTTCAACATGTAATTTTGTGAACATTTTAAATTAAAAACAAGAGAAAAAAAGCAGAAGTTAATAGTTTCACACTGCGACAGTTGTGATAACATTACAAGCAGTTACCACCAGGTGTCACTTTTGGGCCTATCCAATTGGACTATGTGTATGGCTTTTTCTTGTGTGACAACCTAACAATTCCCAGAAGAAGTTTTCATTATTGTCCCTTTCAGCCTGGCAGCAGGCAGATCAGAGGTCAGCCCTTCAGCAGAGCCTTCCCAAAGCGCTCACAGTGTCATTACAGGTCAAAGAACAAACAACTGGGCCACAACCTTCAGTGCACCTGCATTAAGGTTTCCTATATCCTAGTTAGTTGACCCGTTGGATAGACTGGATAGTGAAAATGTCTGCTTTATTACATACGTTTCTATCATTCAAGTACTGTCTTCAAGTCAAGAATCTATTTTCTGTGGTTGTAACTCTGTGGTGTTTCCTTCCTTGTGAACCTCAGCAGTGATACAAGCAGTGATAGTTTCAGTGTTCACTTTCACTGACCTATTTACAGCATTAGAAATGTCATAGTTGTATAACTCACATGATACACTGATACAGTATAAATCATCATTGGATAACCATAATGTAGAGTATAATTGCTGGACAGAGTAATAAACACGTGCTGATTCTTGATGTGTGTGGGTGTGTGTAAAGTTACTGTAATGGAAATTTAACTCCATGACAACCAGTGGTTGTGGTAGTGGAAGACATAGGTGTACTCTGACCCCGATCATCTAACCTAACTGTCTCCTTATAGTCTTGTGGAGGTATGTTTACCCTGTGCATACCTTCAACCACACTGCTGACAACAATGAGCTCCAAACCTTTCCCACAGTCACTGACTCAAGGTTTTATCATGCATCGTGGCAACAACACAGGAATAGCATCAGCGAGCTATATGTGGCTAAAAAGACTGTACGTTTTGACTGTAGAGCCTTGACATTTTTAAAGGCTCGGTATGTGTGTGTGTGTGTGTTCCTGTTGCTTTGTATTGCAGCCCTCAGGGCCAAATGTGCATGCTCTGCATTCTAGAGACCCACTAAGGTTCAAACATGCCTTTCACTACTTCCATTAATCTCAATGCTGGCCAAGGCCAGTCGTTAGTTTATGATGTGAGCTCCAATTTACTACAAAAGAAAAGCATTTTGGTTGGATAACATAAACAGTTCAAGTGAACAATATATGATGAGTTCCTCAGATTCAAAATAGCATACACTTACTTTGGGCTGCAACAAATGGTTACTTTCATTATCGAATAATTCGTTATTTATTTTCTTGAATAACTGATTCATATTTCCTTCCATAAATACCATTAAAGATGTCCAAACATATAGTAATACAGCATGAGAAAGGATTAAAGTTTTAATCTAAAGAAAGGATACACTATCTTAAATTAAAGCACTGGAACAACACAATAGATAAGGTGTTTTCATAACTATAACTTAAACTTAATTTTCAGCTTAAATTTAAGAGAAGAAAAAATCTTTGCCAAGCACTGCAGAGAAGAAATCACTTGCTGCATTACTATTGCACAGAGAAAAACACAACAGCGGATTTAATTGGCTCAGTTCGCACTGTCCCTAATATTGACCAATTACAAATGACGGTGGGAGGGGCTTAAAACTCGATTTTTTTTTTATTTTGTGTACTTCGTTTCTCTGGTGGCAGAGGGAGGTGTACGTGCTAAGAGTGTTGTTGTCTGTTGCTGTGCTGGGGACAGGCAGAGCTGCCAAGGTCGGTGAAAGTACTGCTTAGAACAAGACTTCGGTTCATAACATCCTAAAAAGTACTACCCCAAGAGGCATACAGGTACGTTTTTGGGTGTAACCAACTTTTATTCGTTTTAAGTTTTTGGGTCTACTTCACCTGGTGTCATGCCAAACTGTGTATCCCCGTCAAATCAGTGACTGTCAAATGAGTTCACATGGGAAGAGATGCCGGGGAGGAAGCAAAGCGCTAACTTGCTTGCTAACATTAGCCGTTTTTGAGCGCTGAAATTGGCTATGTGGTTACGTTAAACGTTGTGCAAGTGTGACGAGACTTTTATTATGATCACCACTCGTGCCCTATTTAGTCTCCCAAACTCTTCTATTGAGGAAGTAGTCTTTCCTGGGTTTGTTTGACAGCAGTGCCGGCTAACAGGCGCACTGGCTAACCAGCAAACTTAGCCTGCGAGTAGCAGCCGAATTCGAGCCACGTTTCATTTGAGTTTCCCCGTTGCCAGTTCGCCGAGTGATTTGGTTATTGCTTTGTTTTATTCTCAATCACTTGAATGGCTGAGTGAGTGGTGTGAAATGCTTTTGGACACCGGTTCGCTGCAAGTTATAACAATTTAACAACTCTTTCCATTCGCAATTCAGCTACCACGAACTGCCATAAATGTACTGTACTTATGATTGGATTGGTTTGGAACAAAAAATAATATATATCCTTTCTAGTGCTTTAATGTGTGAGGTTGTCAGTAGAAGATACCTGCTATCCTAGTTTAGTTACATGTTTTTGGTCTCAGACTGCAGTTGTAAATGCCAGACAACCGCAGCTGTTTCTTTCTCTTCTCTTGACAGGAGCTACTCCCCATGGGAAGTTATTGGAGCACACATTTTATTTCATCAATCAACAGCAATATATTCATTCAGTCCAATATTTTGAGTCATGGCAGTATTTAGGTGTAGGTGGTGGTACCATGCAGAACTCTGCATGTGATGGAGGGCTATAGTTACATGGTATTGATTGTTTGACAAATGAGTCAAATTTAAGGGTTTTCTAAGAAGAGTCCATAGTGGTTTGCAGTCTGAACAGAGACACTTAAAAAAGTTTGAGGACTCAAAAATAGTTGCATATTTGCAGCCAGCTTTACATTTGAAACCAGCTTGAGATACTAGTCTTTGGACGTTGTGAGAGGAATGCTCTTTATCATGGCTCTCAATGCACTGAAATAGCGCTCTTTTGTTGGAGAGGACATACAGCAACAGCTGCACTCTCCAACATCACTGTGTGTGTGTTTGTGTGTGCATGCTCGTGTGTTTTGTTTCAGTTGGTATGCCAGGCCGTAATTGCAGCATTAATGGAATGCTGGTTGAATTTTGCGACTTTAACACTCACACACGCGGGACAATGGCCGTTGTGGATGAACCCGATCTCTCGTGGAAGAAGCTGAAATGCTTTGCATGTTTTTTGCATGGCCCAATCTAGCTGTGGGCCTCAGTGTTCACTTTTAGACCGTGTGGACAAGTGTGGACACGCAGGGCTTGCCTGTATATAGCCCCAAAAACGAAGATGCCAAGTCATTACTTTATGAATCAACATATAATCCTCAACCCATATGATGTGTACTCCAAGAGCACTAAATCTTGCTGTATTTGACTTTACAGAGGTGTCAGACCATATGTTGAAGTAACAAGACCCCTCTCGAGCCCTATCTGTATCCAGAATATTTATGTGGATGTTGACGTCAAACATTACAACAAAAGGTTTCTTTAGTGACCAGTCGATTCATTGCTTTGGAGCATCCCAGCAATGGGCCTTGCAGACTGGTTAATCGGTCTTGTTTGGTTTTGTGTGGCACTTGGGTACCATGTAAAGGTTTTGATGATATGTGGTGCAGTGAATGGGAGAACACTGAAAAGAGCAAAAGAGATATGTCAGACTTTACAAATGTATCTTAGCAAAGTCTGAATGCAACTTGTGTGTGATGCTGAAACTCGACCAGCAGTAGCTGTTAGATTTGAAATCTTGTAGTTTTGTTCTTTCGCCGTTCAGGGTTTGCGTCTGAGACAGAAAAACAGGATACGACACCTCACACCCTCTCAAACAGTGTCATTTTTTTCACATTGTGGTTTTTAACCTGCTGTTTTGTTACAGGTTGCCTCAGGCTAGCACAGGGGCAATCCCTTGTGTTGCATCGCAGTGCTTCTTTTGGGCTCATTTAGCACTGCTAGGCAGCCTGCCACAACAAGAGCACTGCCAAAACATACAAAAAAGTAAATGCTAACACTATAGACAAGTATGTGGAAGATGTTTAACATTATTATTTTTATCATGACAAGGCAGCCAGGTTTAAAGTTTTACCACTGCAAGCCACACAACAATCCAGACAGCACGTTTGGGTTGATTCTGTGTTGTCATGATCAAAGAAATGCAGTATCCACCTGAAACACCGTTAACAAGCTGGTATTGATGCTACCCTCTGATGTGTGAAATATGATCCTATTACAAAGAGGCACCAAGCTTCTGCAATGTGCTGCTTTAAACTCTCACCAGGCCTGAGAAAGCTAATATGATATTTGCAGATTAGCTGTTCTCAAACTCCAAATGCTTGCAGCAGTGGTTCAGAGTCCAGCTATGAATCACAAGTTGCTTTGTGACACTAAATGAGAACTCCCAAAAGTAGTTCCTTCCAGCACTGCAGCACTGTCAAGTCTACATATCTGCTTTTAGCTGAACAAGCAGTGTGAAGTGTTCCTATTTCATTATTTCACTGTTGATGCTAACTGAGATTAGCCTGCAGCACTGCTAGACTGTCTGGTATATTCGATTCACACATTTGTTTATGCGTGTAAAATTTTGGCCAGACTTCCTCCTCCTGTGTTCATTCAACTGAAGTATGAGAACATCACTGTTGCATCAAGAGAAAACGAAAGTTGGTTATGGTACACAATTAGTAGTTCTTTTCAAGCTAAATTATGGCAGCTGTTTACAGGGATGGCCTGGACTAAGTCATTAGGCCTTTTCAGACAAAACAGTCTACCTACTACATATCCTCAAGGGCTTTTTCTTTCTCTTTGCATTCACACCACAATTAGCTACGCTGAAGTGACGTAAGCCGGCTCGGCAGTATAGCAACACCATTCACACACAAGATTTTTATATTTAGCTTTGACAAGTTAAAATCACGTTGTATCCCCCCCTTCGCATATACACTCAAATCACTTAACTGTCTGTCCAGTTGTCTGTTTTGGTCCATTTTTTAAGACTACCGTTATGAGCTGTTACACATGTTTTTAAAGATGGCAGCGGGGTGGGAAATTAACACCCGCCACCAGTCAAAAGCTAGTAAAATATGAAAGTTGCTGCTAGATTTCATACACAAATGATTGACTGTAAACAGTAAATACCCGAGAACAACATCAGAAGAGATCTAATCAAGATACCAAGTGAGAATACCTGTGTGGGTGGACCAAGGGTGTGCAGGAGCTTTTTAGGGCGTTTACACACCTATAGTTGGTTTGCTCTGAATCAGTTGATGAGTTTCTTTTCACACAGAGAAAAATCCAAGCAGACTAAAATGCATGAGAAGGTTCACTCCACTTATTGGTCAGATGTGTCTGGGGTGGGAGCAAGACAGGAAGAATGTTCTGTGTGACAGGAGCACTTCAGCTGAGACTTGCGGAGTACACCTGGTAGTTGGATCTGATCGAGGTTGGATCATGTTCCCACCACAAACTAACTGCTCCAGAGTTTGTTTGGAACCGGACCGAGTGCGGTTGCTTTGGTCCACACCCGAGTGCAATTACTGCGTTCACGCTTGCCCAAGCAAACTGCACTAACCGGGCAGGTGTGAAAACGCCCTAAAGACTAGTCATCGCCATCAATAATAGGACTATTTAAAGAAATTCTGACAGAAAAGTAAAGGTGTTAATAATAAAACAAGTGATGGCTGAATTCTATTTAGCTGCTTAAGTTTCAGGGTATTTAATGTTCATGCTGGCTCACTGGGACACGTGAACACAACAGAGGCATCGTTAACGTTATTAGTAACACCTGTGCTTTTCCTACTGTGAAGAGACAAAATGTGTGCTGTGAAACAGGGTTATCATTTCAGCTGTAACTGTGTACCCACTAACACAAGGAGCCTTTTCAGTCTCACCATTTGGCAAAGCAGGATTAATAAATCTCAGCTTATCTCTTGAAAGCCTAGTGTTTTAACACCTAAGCTGCCAGCGTTCAATGTTCACCAGGAATTATGTCCCTCAGTCAAAATTCTCCAATATTTATTTTTTTTTATTCATTGTTTGCCGTCCTCGATACTTTCCTGTTTTTAATGCTCTCCGGAAATTCGTTATTTGTGTGTCCCTGTGAAACACTACGCCAATCAAAGTCCAAGTTCCTGTTTTACCCCAAACTACCCGTCTGCCTGTATCTATTGGTCTGTCTGTGAGAATAAGTGTGTGTCGAACTGCGCAGCTTTATGACCCTGCACATTTCCCGCTCACGTTTCACTTTTTATACTCGCATCCTGTCAGCGGGGACTGCCGCTCTCTGCAAGTCTGCTTGCCGTGCCATTTCCGCATGCTCTCGCTGGCTGGTATTGTGCAGGGGCTGTGCTCGTAATTGTCAGTTCTGTTCTGTTTATTGCCTCTCAAGCTCTACAGTATTACTGTTAATGTGTTTTTTCTTAGATTCTTTTGCTCTTGCAACATCATAGACTATCCACAGGAATCATTCAACTTTTATTTTATAATGGGAAGCAGAATTTCTTTGGTAACTAAGGGGGATTTTGAATCCTCTTGTTACTTGTTTTATTGTTGTGATGAGAAACGTTAGTCTCCCTGTTGTTCTTTATTTAACCTTGTTTGGTTTCATGCTGCATCATGTCAGATAAGTAGCCTGTTGTTTTTTTGAAACCCGAGTGGTGGTATGACTGAGTCGTTTAAAATGCACACCCACCATCTGTCCAATCGATCTTGTGCAAACTACTTTCAACTACAGGCTTTGCTTTGGCAGTTTCTTTATGCCCAAATGCCCAAAGCATCATGCTTTCTAGGCCACTGGAAAATTGGAAAGCCTTGGAAAATGTGTTACAGTAAAGTACAAAGTTAGGTTGAAAGTTGTGAAACTACAAGATAAAAATAAAAAACTGTATCCTGATCTTTTCATTCGTCATCATATTTGTTGTGCCACCGACTGATCATATGCTGCACAAGTACTAGTGAAACGAACTGGCTTAATGCTACTGCCAGATATCAGTTGGAATGTAAAGCGTTTTGTGGCGCAAATATGCTGCAAGATGCATCAGAGTGTGCCACTAGATGAATGTAATGAACATTATCATATTCAACTTTGACGGAGATCTACGAGTTAACTGTGCGCAGCCGTGCCACCTGTTTTTCTGCAGGACTGGCTTTTTTTTCAATTCAGCAGCATTCTCACTGATCTCAGCAGGTGCAGGACGACAGCGATTTGCAGTTGTTTTTTGTTCATGACAAGCTAGCAGTCTGCAAGAACTCAAATATCAGGATGTTGAAGAGGACAGCCACCGCGCTTTTGTGAGGAGGGTGTGTCTGCGCAAAAACAGTGGAGTGACCAAAACAACAGCAGTCAGGTCAGGGCAAGGCACTGACTGTGTGTGTGGGCTGCAAAGTAATGGCTTAAACTCTGATCCTGATTACTGTATGTTGGGATTGTGATGATTAGTGCTGATTATCAGTGATAACTTGATAATTTGGTTACATGTGTTTATTGGTTTTCACTTTTACAGTTAAGTTAAATGCAAATAACATTTTTGTGTTTTACTAACAAAAGTAATATCTAATTGACAAACCACATAAAAATTAACTTTAAAATGTAAACATCAACCAGCCAATGTTCAAATTAGCTACTCAATAGTAAATCATTATTTTGTCTGAAATGTAGCAGCCACTTTCATATTTTACCAGCATGTGGCTGGTGCTGATTTCCATCTCGGGTTACAAGAAAAAAAAGATTTTTCTTTCTGTGGCGAACATGCTGCAGTCCTTACAAAAGGTTAACATATAAAAAGCACTGTTATCACTTTTACTAGTCTGAGTTCCTTTTCTCTGACATTGTGTTCTGCTTGTGCTCTGCAGAGGCTCCTCTGTCTGTAACTTTAGTGTGTGTTGAGCTTGACTCTCACTTACCAGGTAGGGATACATCAGGATCTACAGCGTACACCAGACTCAGAGCAAAGGTAACAAAGTGAAAGCAGCGTAAGGAGGAAATAAAACCTTCGGCCTAGACCTGTTTCATAACAGACTGAGCAGGTGCACTTGATATTGGCCTCGGCCAAGCCAACAGTCCATGGTCAGACACGTCTGTAAAGGTCAAGTCTCGTCTGCTATACCATTCTGAAGTTATTAGCACTGATCCATCACTGTGGAGGCCAGCCTTCATGGAAAGCCATAAAAAGGTCTGTTTTCATAAGGAACACCTCTGTGCCCCTCTCCCTGTATAGCCTGTTTTTGCAGAAATTACCCAGGGTTCATTTCTTTTTCTTTATTTTGTTTCCTCTAGCTCAGTGTTTAGAAAAATAAGCAGTAAGTGGTTCACTTTAAGGCTGGATAATATTAGCTAAATCTAATATCTTAATGTAATATTGGTAAAAGATAACTATTAATCATGCAGATAGTACAGGATAATCCTGGGATATTAAAGGAATAGTTCCAATATTTTGGAAAATACACTTCTTACGTGTCTTGCCAAGCAAAGAGTGTAAAATAACAGTTTGTGATATTACTGGGGGTTATGTTAGAGCCAGGCTACCTGGTTCCAGCTGTTTTCTGTTGGCTGCAGCTTCATATTTAACTGACATGATATGAATCGTATCGATCCTCTCGTCTAACTCGTCAACAAAGCCAATAAACGTACTTTTCGAAATTTTTAACTATTCCTTTAGGTTCAGAAAAGGTTTCTGCTTTAAAGGTATCAAAGATTACAAATTGATTTCAGTTTAAGCTTTGTATAGTATAATAACCTAAATCCTAGACATAATGTCTAGACATTGCCATGACGTTATCTGTGTCTATGTCACAAATCACAATATAGATTATGATGTATAATATGGATATCCACAGTTTATCCAGCTAGAGTATCATAAGTGGCTTTGGATGAAGACATCAAAAACTTTAAACATCTGCAATCAACGAGTCACAATTAGTTAATTTTATCATTCTTCAATAGCAGTAGCACATCTGTTTGAGTATATTAGTTAGGGCTATCTTGCTGCCAGGGTCATGGTAGCTTCTGTAAGCCTAGCTTGGGCACCTCCACCCAGCAGAGAAAGGAGCTTGTAGTGGTGGGTGATCCTCTCACATACACACTGGGCAACACTAGTTTCAGTCACACACAGACATGGTTCCCTCTGTATCTGCAGTGCTGTTAACATGCAGAGCTCGGCAGAACAGAAGTGGCATTGAGCAGAGACGTAGGAGGAATTTCTACGCCTGGAGTCCCACTAAGCAGCAATGGCTGCTAGTAGCCAGACATCCACTCTGCCTCCTCCTCTTCAAATACCAAACAGCCTCCTTAACTTTCCTTCTCGCTTTTTGCCCTGATTCCTCCTTCCATTGTTCTCTTCATGCACTCTTATGTGCCTTGGCAGGCTGTCTTTCTCTATTCCACCTTCTCTTTCTCAGCATTGACAGAAGCCTTTCTGTTTTGTTTACTACCCCCCCCCCCCCCCCTTCAGCTCTGTGAACACAAAAAATGACTACTGTGAGTTTTTGTCGGTGTTGCCATGATCGGCGTCCCTCTTTCTACACCAGAGGCCAGATGTGGAGGAGGGATAGTGGTGAGTTTGTAATGAGCAAGTGTAAAATTAGGCAGCAGGCACAGCTGACTGAACCACAGGCCACACAGAGCCAGCTGCTGAACTAGACTATGGACTAGACTCAGTACTGTGCTTCAGTGTCACTGACTCAAGGGTCTGGGTGTGTGTAAGAGAGAGATATGTCATGTTTGTGTTCTGTGTGAGAGCATTTCAGAGAGCGGCTTAAAAATGAACTGTGCTTGATGTACGAGTTCTAACTGCTAAAGAGTTTTTTTAGAGTGTACAGAGCGGTTAGAGCACAGTTAGACCAAAACAGTTGAATCCTGTGCTGCCATGTGAAGTCGACTGTAAGAGGGAAGGATAAAGAGTGTCACTGATACAGCAGAGGAAAGCAAGGCTGCCATTGTGGTGGTGCGGGGCAGGTTTCCCCTTCACCACCCAGCTCACCCTCTCCCCGGCCTTCCAGCAGCACACCCCCACCCCTACCCCCCTGGCCTGTGTCCATATTAGGGCAAAACTCAGCCAACCTCCCCTCGAGCTGAGCTCACCCCCCCAACACGCCCTGCTGTCACATTTGCTCCAGCGAAGGGAGCCTGAGGGAGACGCAGCTCCCCTAACCCAATTTGAAGGCCTGTTTTCCTGGCCAGTCAAAACAGCAGAATTATTTGGAAAATGGATGCAGAAAGCCAAGGCCAATCTTGTTTTTGTTTAAGCATCAGGCTGGTGTGTCTTTAATGTTTTTTAGGTTTTTTTCTTTTGATGGCCTGTAGTTAATGGGCTTAACTTGAGCAGAGCTTGACCATATGCCACTTGGTGACCACTTTTCTCCAAACTACTTAGTAGTATCATATGTGCATACATCCTTTAGTTTGAGTGGCCCCAAGATAATGGAACCCATAATCCTGGCTGCATTGGTGCCAAGCTGCACTTAGTCTGCCATCATTAAGGCATTACACACCAGGGATGTGACAAATACATGATACGTAAACTATTGAATACCAGCAGCAATGCAAATTTGCGATGGATTGATTGATTGATTCCCGACACTGGAGCACTGATATAAATCCTTTGTGTGCTCCAATATGTATGCTCCAGCGTCTTATGTTAATGCAGGGCCTGCAGGTACAAAGCTACAGAGTTCTTCCCGTATTTGATTAATATGAAGAGCCAAACCTGCTATGACAGTGTTGCCTTGCTAACAACTCTACTACATACAACAGTAAACTACCTTAAGCTACTCACTGTTACTCCTGTGGTCACATAGATAACAAACACCAGCACTGAACAGGAAACACCGTGCCAAACCCAACCTGAACATCATTTCAAATATTTTTATCCAAACTCATCCCCCTATCGGGCTATCCACTCGCTACTCCACATATTGTCCTTGAGTTCAGTATTAATATCATTTTTGTGTCCTTTGTCATATAATACAGGACAATGAGAAACACAATCAATCAACAGGTCCGTCATTGTGGAGATGTGACGTGATGTCCGATTCACACAAACTGATTTGTTGATTCCTTTATTTGCAGTACAAAAGCTCAGAAAAATTGAACTTGTTACGAAAAAAAATGTTGCTTTTCGGCCGCATAATATTCGTGTTCTGTGTGACA
The DNA here is from genome assembly GCA_036024295.1 of Nannoperca obscura. Taxonomy (NCBI): domain Eukaryota; kingdom Metazoa; phylum Chordata; class Actinopteri; order Centrarchiformes; family Percichthyidae; genus Nannoperca; species Nannoperca obscura. Next base: position 24,482 of record JAVQJL010083131.1, read on the forward strand.
GTCCTCAAGACAATTATCTGTTTTTATGTCAGTTATGCTCTACTTACTTACGAATCCTTCGATTCAGTTTACTTAAAAGATTCGTTCACTGATTTGTTCACCAGTTCGCGAACGACTTATGGTGATTTGGACGTTTGCGAACAAATAGGCTTTGTAGTTTCGTTCAGTGAGTCTTCACTGCGGCCGAGGGTGGGGGAGGGGTAGGGGGGCGCAAAAATAAAAATGGACCAAACCATTAGAGGAAGGGGTGACCAAACGTCTTCAATGTATAAGCATGGACCTATGGAGGGTTGTAACCAGGGACAACACTGCAACATGTAAAATAATTACCTATAATAAAACAGGAGATTTGTCTTGCTTCTGCACAGCCTTTACACGACTCTCCCACTTATGTAACGCAATGCACTCAGCAGGTAATGGACTGACTGATGTCGACAACGTAAACAAACATGGATGTGCCCTCACTTGATAATGAACTTGCGACAACTTTTATGTCTTTAAAAAGGTTATTTTCTAAAGACTTTATATTTGGGCATTATATTGAAACAAGAATTGGAATTCATAACGTATCACTCACTATATTTTATTTCTACTCAGCTAGCC
>JAVQJL010083132.1:0-56593 GCA_036024295.1 Nannoperca obscura
ATATGTGCAGTCCTTTTAAGAATTAATTAAATGTCAAAGAGACCAATAAGTGCACTAAAAACTTTTATTGTAAATGTTACCAAAAAAGGTCCTTTCGATATTAACCTCAAATTATTCAAATTATATTTTACAGTTTAATAACACTTTCAAATAATTAATGGAAATTAATATATTTTTGTAAACATGTTATAACATTATAAATATAATAACAAACTGCATGATTGAAAGCTAAAAAAAAATTGCAACAGAATTCAGGTTTAAACTAATCAAATAGATGGAAAATATTAGTTCATATTTATTAATTTGGACTGTATAATGAAAAAGGTATGTAGGCATTCCCAGTGTGTTTGCCAGCCATATAATAATGATCGTGATAATAATTATAATAATAAAGCAAGGCAGGCTCTGGCCAATCAAGGTAAAAAAAAAGATTTGCCCAAACACATTAATGATATACACATGTTTATGATAAATTACTTAAATATTTCTCATATAGGTGAATCTACCAAAAGGGTGCAACAACTACACATGATTGTAATGGGAATTAATATCTATCCAGAATTGTTTTGAATGAAGTAACATTATATGATCATTAGTAGAATCCCAAAATGTGTTTTCTTGATGCAAGTAAATCCAAACTGAAAATAAAATAAAGTGCAGGGCACACTGTGAGTGCTGATGGCTCGAGATAAACATTTAGAAATTTGAAGTTGTAATGTTCCTAAATCATTGTGAAGACCCAGTGTTGCTGTAAAGTTTCCTACAGTAACACCTTAAGTTCTGGGCGCATACCATTCTAGTTACTGAAAACAGTAAAAAAGAAAGAAAAAAAAAGTTTATAAAACCATCAACGCCGGTGGGTACATTTTCTCTCAGTGCGTAATGGCGCCTTGGTGGTCCATGTGGGTAAGAGCGCCATTAGCAGTTTCTTGTTGGTGTCTTTTTTTTTTATGTGCAGCATATTTGATAACGCATGGTTTATGTGGCCAAGCGGAGGTTATTGTTCATTGTCATTCGGTGTGAAGTGGCATGAAGGGGAGGTTGTTTTTCTTGTCTCATTGTCGCTGTCAAAACAGTCATTATCGGAGTAGTGGTGTTTATCCGACATCTCCCAGCTAATTAATATCGCTGTATTCCCCCAGGTTTCACTTGTGCTACAGTCGCTCTCATTAGGCTGTATCGTGACCTGAGAAGACCTTTTGCCTACATAAAAAAAAGTGTTTTATTGTGGAACACTTCATTAAATACTGGTTTAAAGGTTGGTCATCACGTGAACGAGCACTGGCCCCGAGTGTAAAAAAACCTGCTTATCGGCAGCCTTGGATCGTTTTTCAGGATCATCACACTTTGCCAAATGCAATAGAATGGAAGCCAATGTCTGAAATAAAAGAAGAGGTTGTGTTTTCTTCTACCTTCGACATTTGGCAGCGTTTCTATCCATTCTGCCGTGCCTGTGCGCGCGCACGAGATCCCCTTCGGCGACAGCGTCGCTCCCCCCGCCCCCCTCAGAAACGCGCTGAATTCTCTGTTGTTATCTGGCAGCAGAATAGTAATAAAACCGAGTGACTCCAACATGTCTGCTTGTGCGTCGCCTCCTTCTGCAGCGCTTTGCACGCAGCCCTCGGCACCAAAACAGAGGGAGTCAGTTCACCAAGCTGCGACCACTGTTGGCCGCACTTCGTGTGCACAAAGCGGAGCATTTAGGTTTATGGGTCAATGAGATACACAACAGTTTCGATCATTGCATAATGGGGGTAATAAAAATGATCTTGCCGAGACAAAACAGGCTGAGAAGCAGTTATGCAGTCAGACTTTATAATTAAAATAAAAAGTGGATTAACCAGTCCATGTACCTTAATCGTAATAGGCATGGATGCAACTTCGTTAAGCACCTCTGCACAAGACTGTTGAGAAATGATTTGGACGTAAAGATACACGGATTATAATTAAAAATTCATTCTAAACGTTTAAGTCTTTAAGTGGTTTGTGAATACGCAGATTGAGTTGTGATTTAATCTGCTTCCGGTGGAAGCCAATTGTAACGCAAAGCAATCTAGATCCAATGCGAGTGATATAAACAATTTGTTAAATTCATTTTTTAAATGTTCAAACACGTGAAACTGATGCGTAACAAGGAAAAACGACTTCGCCACATTGGTTTAACTAAACCTTCTCTTTGCATTTCATTTCCTGCACTGTTTAGGACACAGTGGTTAAGGTGGCGTGGACATTATAGATCCTACATTGAAATATTTGCACGGTTATTTTTTAAAGGGCGGCAGCACGGTAGCCTGTTTATAAAAGGGCGGGACACACAACATGCAAGTAACACCTTTATTCATTTGACAAGAAGGCAAGAAGAGAACTAATTACATGGATATGAAAATGGGTTTGGAAGCACATCAGTGCAGTCGTTCCGTTTGAAACAAATATGATCATAGTGGTTCTGCATATAAACACATATTTACAGCCTTCGACGTTTTGTACAAATCTATATAAATATGACCTGAGTTTTTTTTTAGTTTTTTTTTTTTTACGCGCTCTTTACAAACCCACATGCATGATTTAAATATAGCACGAATCAACTGTTTTGTTGATATTCGGTCTGTGGTTAGGCTACTTGTTTTAAAAAAAAAAAACCTTTGCATATTCATTTACAAAAAGAGTTAAGGAAATACAACGGAAGCGATAAATAATTTAAAAAAAACCACGCCAGATGTCCGTTAAATATGCGGCCACAAGTGATCAGAAATCCTTAATGTGCTTTGTGAATGGAAAACCCAGTTCTGAAACAGTCCGGGTCTTCCATTAAAACAAAAGCGAGGTTTCACTTCAGGCCTGCTCCCGGTCCAGTCAACATTTGCTCTGCGGAGTCATTGTGGGGAGACCTCGTTTGGAGAAAAAAAACTGAGGAGATAAATCTGCTCTTGAGTCATTGTCAATAAACAGCTCCCACGCTTTGCTGCGGGACTGGGTGGTGCACGGTGCCCGGGTGCTGTAGGTGTGATCCCTGCTGGTACCAGTGGTTGTTATAATCCTCCAGGTATGGCGGCGACGAGCTGTGCGTCGGCTGCGGGACCTGAGGTCTGGTGATCGGGGTTGTCTGAGGGGTGCTGTTCTCCCACACTGCGGGGGAGGGCGGGGAGTTGCATGCCATGGAGTCGCTGGCGTTAGGACTGTGGTCCAGGGGAACCTCGCCGTTTTTGTACAGTTTCTTGAACTTGGACCTCCGGTTCTGGAACCAGATCTTGACCTGGGAGAATTAGAGAATGCGTTTTTAAATAAATGCCAACTTGCACGTAAACACAGTTTGCACTATTTTACGGAGAGAAAATAATCATTTGACTTGTATTTAAATAAATTGTATCAAACTGCGAAACAAACGGTTAAATTACGCATGGGTGGATAATTACAGAGCAAACTGCCGGCCATATTGGGAAGGCCTGACTCACGTGACTCTAAAAGTATTGATCGATTAGAAAATAGCAGGTGTTACGCCGGCTCAGACAGCTTACCTGTGTCTGAGTGAGGCCGAGCTGAGCCGCCAGCTCCGCTCTCTCGGGCAGAGCGAGGTACTGCGCCTTCTGGAAGCGCCTCTGCAGAGCAGCCAGCTGGTAGCTGGAGTAGATCGTCCTCGGCTTACGGATCTTTTTCGGTTTTCCATTCACCATGCGGACCTCAGGCTCCGGCTCTTCTTTTACTAAAAATTACAACAAGGGATTCTGATTACATAAACCATTAAGAACAACTTTTAGCAGCCGTAAAGTGTAAAAGACTGAGCACAGTAAACTAAAAGTGTGTAGATGAGACGATAGGGGAATTCTGTGCGCGTAAAACTGATTTTAAAAAGTGTTTTGTCGCATTAATGTGGAAAGATTGCTTCAAAGTTTAAAAACTACATGGCAATTTGAAAGACTTGCAAAAATCCCAAAGTCACACAACTAAATCACTCAAACAGGGTGGTTTCCTTTTGTCAGATTCCCAATTTGGCAGGCCTGAGGTAACATGTTGAAACTGATGGAGTGAATATAATCAAACCATCAATGTTTTATGGCCAGCTGTAATTGACTGGCTCATTCCCGGGTAGGCATTAACACCAGCCGGTATGCCACCACTGAGCAAATGTTGTTGTTTTACCTGCAAATACACAATAAATCACACCTACAAATGAATACTTCACTGGCATTGAGAGGTACAAAGACACGGAACATAAAGAAAGCACGTGATGTGGCTTAAGTCAGCTTGTCACGGTACATTTATTGTCTCCCACTTCTACCACAAATGTTTTCCAAAAACATTCAGAAAAGATAATAGATAATACGTCAAATAATTACATTGTAATTCGTGTTTTCACATGCTTTTACAAGAAGGTTTAAAAAAGAACTTAAAGCACAGACAGCATTATGCGCACTGGACGTAAACACGATCGCAGTAAAAGTACCGGTGCTTTCATTAGCATTTACCTGAGTTCGGAGGAGAGGCCTGCAGGTGATCTCTGTTGTAATGTCCGTACTGTCTGTAGCTATTCGTGTAGGGGTATTCAGATTTGGTGGCGTACGCTCCAGCGGCTCCCATTCCGTTCAGATTAAACTGATGATGGTAAGAGTTCATGGGCTGTCCGTACGGTTGACTCTGATAATATTCGTGCTGGCCGTGGGCCGTCTGTCCGCTGTAGTAGCCCATGTCCGTCACCGAAGACTCGGGCAGAGTAGGAGAGTCCTTGGAGTTCGGGTGGCAACTCATAGATCCTGGTAGATCGGTCAAAATACACGCAATCTTTTTCTCATACGTCTGTCCGGCGCTCATGGTGAAAGCAGCCCTCGGGAGTAAAAAAAAAAAAATCCACCGGTGGATTGTTTCGTTGTGTGAGTGCGCAAAGCAGAACTGCGATAAAGAAAAGGTGCGCGCGCGCTCTTTGAACGCACAGCTCTATAGGGTCTGTAGTCCACTGAAACTCTCCCTGCTTCAGAAACTTGGTTGTGGCATCGCTCAGCCCCTGTGACACAGAGTTATAGAGAGCTGGGCTGGAAGCTGCCTTCCCATTGGCTCAACTGTCTCACCCCCCTCCCGAGCTCCAGGCGAAGTCGCGGTGAAACCCAGCCTTCAGCCACGAGCGCCTAGGCACGCATACCTCAGTGCCCCTTCGTTCTTTCTTTATGTTTGCATTTACCTGTTCACTGGGCAAACACGCAGCTCCGTGGGCCTTCAGAGACACTCTGGCCAAAAACACAAACTACTCGCAGGTTCAGTTGTTCTCACCAGCCGCATCTGACAGACTGGCACCAAGATGTTGCATCACAATAGCGGCTCAGAACCTTTCTAAACACTAATCCTGCAGCCAGACCGTCCCGTAATGTTTTTATGCAATGTTTTCTTAACAGTGCCTAGAGATCACACTTTATTCAGCCCATTTAAAGGCTGCCAGTCGGTCCCCCACAGACTCCCATTGTCATTCAAAGGTGTTGGCGGACAGTGAACTTTACGTGAAAGAGATGGAAAAGACAGATAAAAGACTCGTTCAACTGATATTGCCTGAGGGTAAATTCTTCCTCACTGTCCGTGTTGTGTGTGTGTGTGTGTGTAAATGCAAATCAGATCAACAGTTAGAAAATGACCGTAAAGAAGTGTGCTCCTTCTCAGTACACAGACAGCACGGAAGGTGAAACAGTACACAGTAAAACGTTTCATTTGGATTTATTTTTAGGAATAATTTGCTGAAGAAACATGGAAAAACATCGTTTGGCTTGTCATTTAAACAGGGAGAGTGTTTGCTGTCTTTCCTCCCCCTGCAGATCATGTGCTGTCAGCTGAAAGCACGGTGCACAGCGCCCCTCGCTGTATTCATTCCCACATGGGCCTTTTGGTTTCTGCCTGCAAAGGAAATGAATGCAGCTTCTCACAGCTGAAGATCTACAAACTGTATTTTGCCTGCTTCTGCCAGAATTTTCCCATTATTTCATTAACATCTGGCACAGATCACAGTCTTAAGTTCCCAAACATGACATGCAACTCCTCGGTAGCCCCTCATGTCTGATAAACTACCGCCCTCTTTTGGCCAGTTTCTGTAGCACTGTCGTGAAGCTTTAAAGGACCAATTCATCCAAAAAAATAAAGTCTTAAGCTTTTTTGGTAAACACGTTTCTGCCGACTGTAAATGCAATTTAAAACTTGAGAGCATAAAACACAAAATCTGAAACCCAAACAAATGTGAGCAGACATGTACCTCTCTTGTATTGTTAGTATTTAGCATCATACAACTACCACGTGATCTCTGAAGATGATGACCTCACCTTTTGGGGGCGCCAAAACACAAAGTTGAATTATGCAGTTTTAACCCCCAAAACACAAAGAGAGTGGATGCTTTTCTGTTTGAAACGTATCCCGAAAATAATCATATTTCATTTTACAATTTCAAAATACCAATAAATATGTTTAAAGAAGACCTTGTTGCAAGGTGAACGGCTTTTTGAGCCATTTGTTGTGGCTGTACACTTTGAGTCTTGGAGGAATGCGTGTTGTCTTATTAATTACAGATCATCAGGGGTTTCTCATTTCTAACTACAGTACCAGTCAGAAGTTTGGACACACTTTCCCGTTCAAGTGAATGCCATTCAAGTAAATGGGAAAGTGTGTGCTGTTGGTACTGTATGCTCATTTCATCCTTTCCAAGTGTCTAAAACAGTCACCATTTTTGTAACATTATCGCTCCACTGTTTCACCAGGTAACCAAAATGATTAAGGTACTATGTAGAAAGTAAGTTGTATAGTTGTGTTGTGATAAAGGTAGAAATCTTAAATCTCCCTGTGGTTTTCAAAATATCTGTTTGTATTTACAACATAAATCATATGCCCAAATGGTTTTGACTTTACTTTACTTCTACTATGACATCTGATCCCATGATTTCTATCTTTTCTGTGGCGAGAATGTTATTTATTAGATGTTATTAAAGGCAGCTTTTGAACATCTTGCTCCATGAAAGTGTTTTTCAGAAAAATAATTATTTTGCCAAATGCCCCCAGACCTTACAGCATATTTAAGCATGTCTGAGAATGACTGTGCATGTCTCAAGTTGAAACTTGTTTGCAGACATAATCTGTGGTTTCATCACGTTTTCAAGCCTCAAGTTTCACATTTTAAACTACTGCAAAATAGGAGTGGCGGTATTAGGTAGATTATATGACAGACACCAGATAAATGAGAAAATGCAGGCACATTGGAATCTTCTGCATGTGATCAGATCTGCATTGATCACAGTACAGACATATTTCTAATATCTGAGCAGAATAAAAACACACACATTCAAAATTTAAACATGTTAGAAAACAAAACATGTCATATAGAAATGCACCACAAAATCACCAAGTAACAATCTTCCAAAATATCTTGAGTCCTGTCAGGCTTACGTGAACGCCAAGACTTACTGTCACGATACTTTACGACCACAAAAGATCCAGTAGATGGAGCAAATGTCTTAAATTCCAATGTGGTGGTGTGAATTAGAAAAAGACTCTTCATGGCACAAAAGCATACACCATAAAGTTATGGTGAAAATGTGTGAAACAGAGAAAGTAAAAAAGAGTTTTTACACTTTTAATATTTTAGTTTTTGTCCATGTTTACAATGTGTTTTCAATAATTCCATTCAAGAAGGATTCCACTCTCGTGTCTACAGACAAACTCTCTACGTTTAGGAAATGACTATGAAATAAAGCAACATTTTTACTGTTTCTATCCAATTTCTGTTTTCCTCATCTGTAAAGTTGTTTGCGGTCAGGCTACACTTGTCAGGCCTCCATGTTATTGCAGAGACCAGACCCCCAATCTGCAAACTTGGTGTTTGTGTTTGATCCACAAATGTCATTCCAGACCCCAGAGAGTGGAGAGACTCCAGAGTTGCAACCTGTAAGCATAAACTTGTAGACATGGTGGTTTACTGGCACATTCACATCTACCCCTCACTGTTTTTTTATATTACTCTGCACCTTACTGGATTTTGCACTTCTGGTTAGATTCTAAACAGATTAGATTAGATTCATTTTGTTGTTGTTGTCTGTGCAATTACAATAAAGGTGAATCTAATCTAAGTCTAAGTCTGATGCAGTTGTTCTTCTGTATGGTATTAATGTGTGTACAAACGGGCACAAGTCCTTGGCTCAAATCATTATTTTCCATCAGAGAATATGTAATTAATCTTCAGGTGAAAATCTATCCTGCACACGGTCAAATGAACTCTCTACACTCCACCAATCACAACACGGTAACATGAGACAGCTTACAGGGACATGTTTTGTACTTTTCTAATGCAGTGTGTAAAAGTGGAACAGCTGGCTTGGTTCCAACACAGAACAAAAGTTTAGACCTTGCACAGGGAAGCCCGGTAATTACTGGCTAACTAGGGTTTGGTCTGATCGCTGTCAAGGTAAAAGAAAAAGACGTATAAATTGTACCAGTTCATTACAAATGGAGGCAGAGAAAGTAATTTCTTTGCCATTTTGAACTTCTCAAATCAGTGTGATTACAGGAGCCCCTTTAGACCAAAAAGGGCAACACTAATGGTAGTGACGCTCAGACATGACGTATGAGGGAGAATCAGAGGCATACCAGTCTAGAAATGTTCTCATGGCCATGATTGGATGACAATGGTTTTATTTATTGAAAAGTTTCACTGCAAGTACTAGATGTACTTCCTGTATCTCTCCTTGCTGCTCTTCTCTGTATTTTCCAATTTCGAGATGCCAGCTTCAGCATTCCAGATTGAATTGACCCTCCCTCAGACCGTACACAGTATTATGAAGCCCTCAAGACAAGTATTGTCCTCCAGTGAATACATGTGTGTAGAAATCTGATTGTTCTAAGGTTGAACAAACATGCAGAAATACCATGCGCTTGCAAGGCTAACAAAAACACACATTTATGTATACCGCTCTGCATAAGTCTGCTGTAACAACTGTGAGTGCTATATTTACGCCCCTACACACACAAACGGCACAAAGGGATCCCCATCAGCACAGTCATGTGCAACTAATCCCACATACATACACCTACACTGCAGAGGATGTTTAGACTTTAATTACGAGGGGGATGGTGACATCGCAAAAACAAACTCCCTTTATTGCTTCCTACGCCCCCGCAACCATCAACGCAATTTTATCTCCCTTTGAAAACTTCAAGGCAGCAACGTGGAGATAATGAAGCGCCACTGGCTAGTTTGTGCTGATCTGATTGAATGGCCGGCTCTCTCAGGAGTGGGAGAACTGGAAGTCTATTAGCTGCTAACTCTCTCTTTCTCTCCCTCCGTCCTCAGTTCTGATTAGAGATAAAAAGAGAAGGCGGCAACGAGTCAAGGACTTTGAGACATCTGTGTGTCCAGACAGGGAAAATCACCTGATGCTTTTTACTTCCACTTCTCTTTCATGAGTAAACTCTTTTCAGTCTTTCTTCCAAATGTTTCCAGATATCTATTACGTACATGGTCTTCAAAATGCGTTATCCAAACACTGATTTAACACGTACAGTATAATAGCACAGAGCGAAACTCAAAACCATCAGAAAACTAGAGTAATTGGCTTCCCCTAAAACTGGCCAACAGCTTAGCGCTCCCATCCCTCCTAGCTAAAAATACTCGACTTGATCTGGGATTTCTCTGGAACAAATGATCGTTCCGGCCTCCCAGCGGTGTTGTAAGTTGGCTCAGCTACATGGAATAAAGGACTCGTCGTTCTCAGCCTGCTTCACATCAGGACAACGCACTGTGTAGAGGTTATGTGCGTGTGTGTGTTGTTCACAGAAGGAGACCAGAAGAAAGAGCCCAGGTTAGGCCTGGGTAATGTGTTCCCAGGGGTCCACAGCTGCCAAAGGAGTCAAAAAGCTAATGGAAGACACATATGGCCATATATTAAAGGTAATGGCCTTTTCCCCAAACACGTACATAAAAATATCCAAAACACCTTCTAAAGCTAAATGCTCCCCTGCAGGACTGCTTCCATCCGTACTGACTCTCCTGTGAGCTGAATAACAGAGTGGGCCCACTGCTATTGGCCTTCTGCTGCTTTTACTGGAGCACTAATGACACTTGTATCTCTGTAGTCACGCTCAGCAGTTAACACACTTCCTTCACTCCTTCATTTGCACCCTGTTATAGTATAGGTAATCTTTAATGTCAATTTGTATGCTTGTTTTGGTTACATGTACACCTTTTCTGAGACTGAGATCATCTGTTTTCTGTCTGTAATCTTATCATCAGCTCCCGTCATTGTCCTTAAATCTGAACAAGTTGCAGTTAGAGCTGAGTGATGATTCAATAATATGGTACACTTTTAAGTGTAATATATATTGTGCTATTACACATTCTGATGAATGATTCCAAGCAAATTGTGACCATAAACTAACAAAATAAGACGTCAGTATCAGTAACATGTTGATGTGCATAAAAACGAGCTAGGTAGTGAGCAGAGAAATTGAAACAATTTCTATGAAATTATGCCTCCATTTTCCATATCATGATATATATCAGAACATTCTTATTCATTCTGTGATATTGATTTTTGAGATATTGAATAGATATTGATATTGTAACCAGGCCCCCCCGATGTGAGCACATACGTCAGCAAGTATTCGGTCTGTAGTATGTTTGAATGCAGAGATGTAAACAAACAACCTCCTGGATGGAGACAACAGGCCTCTGACCCACATGGCATTCCATGTCAATCAGCATTTGCAACAGTGCACTGCACTAATTGAGTGGTCCCGTCCAACTTTGCTGTGAGCAGAGCCACACAGTGAGCTGGACAATGGCAGCCTGACAACCCACTAGTGTGTGTCTGGTCTTTTATATATATAGAAATACTAAATGTCCTCAGTTAAAAGTTCTCTTCCTGTGTTTATCCTATCTTTTGTCAGTTGTTTTTTTTTGTTGCACATCTCCTCATCTCTCTCTCTCTCTCTCTCTCCCCGTCTGTCACCTCCAACTAGTCCACTCCATCTTTTCCACTCAGTGTTCCCGTCCTGGCAACTGCAGCTTCAGTGACAAGAAAGCATCTATTCTCCGGCTCCACTTTGCCAAGAGTGCATGAGTAAGAGCGGCCTGTAGAAACAGCTGTTCAGGGAGTGATCAGAGAGAGAGAGAGAGAGAGAGAGAGAGAGAGAGAGAGAGAGAGAGAGAGAGAGAGCTTTGATTACTACCTCTTTGTTCACCTTCCACTTAAACTTTCGTATTCACTAAGGCCACTCTCTGATTGGGCCGCAAGCCAAGGGAATGCACAAGGCAATAGCATGCTAACAAAGTGAAGTGAGAATATACTTGTATGTACTTTTATTTTAAAGCAGCAAGATTCCAAACATCTTTTCCAACTTATACAAATTTAAACTATAATATTTGCAAATGCCCATGTCTCTAACTGAGCCCCCACTATCCTACAGTTCATCTTGACCCTTCACCCCTTTGTTACGATCTCCTTTGGTGCTTATCACTGGAGGGTGAATATGTAGCCTTGGTGACAGCTACACTCTCCTTGAGTCTGCTGAGATGCCCGCTCCCATGGTTCTAGCAGGAAGCTCCACCCTGATCCAAGCGTGTTTGTTTTGGCTCAGACTGACGCGCATGGAGGACTAGATGAAGCTGCTCCCTTCTATCTGCGGATTATCTCTTCAAATTCGGCAGGCAGGACGACAAAATCTCAAAACAATCAAATCAACGCTGGCCCTCCACTTTGCTTCATATGAAGGCTACAGCAATTCTTTATCAACATCTTACACTTTGACACCCAGAGGCACGTAAAGGGCCTGACAACCAGCCTGTGTGTAGGTGTTTGTCATAAACAGCATTCAAATGCCCAGAACAAATGTACTCAAATGCCTCTGACTAGAAATCTTTTGTAGGGAGGAAAATTACAAAAAAGTCTTGTGTAAGACAGCCACCTAGTTATTTGGAAGGCTTGTTAACACAGCGTAGAGAGCTGTCATTTTTCTAGGCAAGCCTGAGCACGGTAGATTTTGGGAGTTCCCGTTCTGCCCCCTTTCCCTCCTCAGTTTACACAAAAACTCCATGATCATCTCTATCTTGCAAACTTGCAGTCATAAACCTTAAATCAAATGTGGCACAATGAGTCAGGTTGAAACAAAGTGCGTCAATCTACAGTCACTCTTAATCCATCCGACCGTGAGTATGTTTCTGAATAAATATTTGACTCCGGGAGGTGAGTGCCCTCCCCCCTTCCTCCACTCCTTTTTCTCCCGTACAGGCCTTTGTACTGGATCTGGTGTCCTCAGGAAACTGACGACAACATGAAGTCTAGTCTAGGAAACGAGGGATATGCACCAGTGACTGCTCTGCAACAGGGGATTGTGGAGTAGCTTCACTGATTACAAAAAATCTAAAATACGATTGATGATGAAACATCAGTTCACCATGTGTTGAGAGTGTATAAACTAGTGTATAAACAAGCAAGCAGAGAACTTGACACAGCTAGTTGAATGTGGTTGAAATAGCTCCTGGATTAAGAGTTAGCTGGGTTAATAGGCATTAACCATTTATAGGTAATGGATGAACAGTTAAATTAGTTAGATTAAAATAACCTAAATTGGTAAATGGTTGACATATCTGTATATCTCTATAATATGACAGTTAATAGTGTCGTTTATGGAGGGGTACTTCTTCCAATAGATATTATTTATTAATTTACAATAAAGTGTTCATGAACATCACAGCTACCTGTGCGCACTTTTGCATCACTACAATGGTTTTCTCAGGTGCTATAACTGAAGGCTACTACCACCCACAGCGTCGGAGGCCACAGTTTGAGGGGGACAGTGCCCCCAGACCGGCCCCTTTGTGTTTGCCTTATTGCAGAGTCCCTGCCAGTGTCCCTTTGCTAATGAATGGACATTTAATGATCTGAGAGAGCCATTCAATTGAGTGGAAAATGTGCAGGTTTGTGGAGGACAGCCCCACTTGTCATAGGAAACAAAGGCCTCGGCTCTGTATTCACACGCGCATGTAGAGAGGCACAGAGTGGATTCACACACTGGCTCGAGAGGAGGTTGAACACACACACACACACACACACACACACACACGCAAGGCCTAGGTAGTTTTCACACGCTTCAGCACAAACCCCTTACAATGACAACCTATCTACAGCACTAGACTGTATAATGTGTTGTTTCTAACAGCAGAGTTTAAATGGATAAAGCACTTTTCAAAGACATTTCACATTTATTGTATAGTTAAACTGTTTCACAATCACCATCTCCTGCTTCTTCATCAGAAAACTCACATCACCTGAACACACAGACAAGGAGTTTAATATTTACAACCTCAGCACACTCACAACAAACAAAAGGACATGGACCACAGGCTTGGCTGTCGAAAACCAACACACATGTGTTCAATATAAACCAGCCCTTTTATGTTCCAGCATTCATTTGCAGGTCATACAAGCCCAGTCATAAACAAAATGGCACCATGTGGTTACAGAGGATTCACTGCAAACAGCCGATCAAAAGACGACAGGAAAAAAATATACTTTGAGTGTTTATAGGAGGTCTGAGGGATCACCAGTGAAGTTTGTAGGGGTCGGGAAACCAGACAGCCTGTACCCTGCGCAGACAGGAAGGAGGCTTTATAAGGAACATTGTAAATCATATCAACTCACGTTACCACAGGAGGGAGGACGAGCGATGTGGGAGCAAGCTAGCATTGTGTTTGGTCAGATTTACTGCAGTTACCCTCCAGATTGTGTCATTATTCATTCAATGGTCTGTCCACCAGATTACATTAGGCTTGGTCACAGCACCATGCATCAGATTTACTGCCCTATATATTCACCTATTATCCGGGGTGAAGAATAGCGGGGCTCTTCATAATTGGATTAAGTGAATGTAGATAGGAATATAATTATCCAGTTTGTCAATGTGACAATTTCAGGGACAATTGTAAGTCAATATTCCCAATCCTTTCATGATATTTCATCTCCAGAGATAAGGCTGTTGTGTTAACTAGAATAAAGTGTAAAAATATAAACGTGTGTGCGTTTGTCTGATGTGTACCTGCACAGATAATGCAGCACTTTCTGAAAGAGAGGTCTGTTTTGGTGCCACAGACAGATGCCTGCTCCTTTGGTAAACATTGCAGACACGTGATGGCGTAGGCTTCACTAGGTTGTTAAGTTTCAAGCTCTGAGTTATTGTGTCCCATGGGAGGAGGGGAAACTCTTGACTAAGGTGAAATGCGCTCATGCAACAGCCAATCCGAATAACTAGTGTGGTCTTGGGGAAAAAAGCACAGCGAGAGTCGTGTTATGATTGAGCTCTGGCTAAAGGTCAAGCTGGTGTCATTGCGCAGAGAGATAACTCTTTCACCCACTCACTCCCTTAAAAGGATCTGTATTTTCTAGCTGAAATATACCTAAGCTGCACTGGATGAATAATAAATGTATAGCTTTTCAGCATTTTTTGTGTGGTTATTGCTTCTTCATCTCTCTCACTGAGGACTCATGCCCAAGGTTATCAGTCGTCTGGGCACAAAGCCAAATCAAACCCAGCCTTCCCTCAAACATGTCTTTCTTTAGCTATGACTCCCCTGCACAGAATTGTTCATTTTGAACAAAAGTGTCTCTACGGGCAGAGAAAGGAATGCTGCATGGAGTGACTCCCTTCTTAATGATTAAAGCTTACTGAGTGCACCTTTGTACAGCAAGTGTTTAAATTTAACTTTGACCCTAAATAAATCATTAACTCTATCACACATTCCTATCACTGTTAATGCAATGTTTCCAGAAAGTGGCATAAAGGTCGGGAAAGGGCATTTGTTATTATTGTTTGGGATTTTAATGTGCTGCCAGTGATTTGTCTTATTGCTTTAGAGTACTTTTAAAACTGGAAAGGGTGTGCAGGAAGAATAAACTCCTCAGCTCTAAGTGCATTTTTAGCGAGGCATAAATTCCACTATGAAATGCGTCTCACCCCCAACATTTTTAAATGTTCTGATTCAGTTGTCATACGTACTTTGTGGCGTGACACCGATTGGTTCCAGCCAAACAACTTCTTAAGGAATAGTTCAACATTTTGGGACACACACTTATTTGCGTTCTTGCTGAGAGTTAACTAGAAGATCGATACTACTCTCACGTCTGTGTGGCAAACTACAACCAGCAGCTAGTTAGCCTAGCTTAGCATAAAGGCTGGAAACAAGGGGAAACACCTAGTCTGGCTTTGTCCTCTTAAAGCTCACTAATAAGCATGTTATTTTTCTCTTGTTGTCTCCATGAGGTCACTGCAGTTTTGTTTTTTGTACGGATTAGACAATAGCAGACAGGCATGAGTGTGGTATCAACTTCTCATATAACTCTCAGCGACAAAGCAAATACACTTATTTCCCAAATGTCAAACTATTCCTTTCACAGAAAGAACTACAAACTGGGGAGAGATCATTGTTATTTTGGGAGTATTGTGTTTATAACATGAGTTTGTGTAACAGCTGTTTTGTTTCCACAACACAGTGAGTATGTCCCGCTGTCTCCCATCGCTCTGTCTGCCTGAAAGCGAAGCTAAAAAACAGGTGCCGCTGGACAGTGGGAGAGTGCTCAGAGTCACGCCTTCCTCCTCAGGCTATACATTCCTACACTTTGCACGAACTGGAGACCTGAAGAACAGCGAGACCTTGTGTGAGTCCCAAACCCCTGCTGTATTTCAAACACACATACACACTCACATACAGCAAACACTCAAAAAACATGCACATGTGGATGCTGACATGCAGCCCCCCCCGCACTTAGATGAACAAATGTGAACATATACTCACAGATATTTACACACACACACACACACACACACACAATATGTGTATACTGTACACAAACACTCAGGACTGTCACACTACTGCCCCGTACATGAAGATGAATGCTTAGAAACCCAGAGATGGCATAAAACATAATATTCACATTTGCATTGCATTGCATGGAGAGGTATCATATAACATCAGGCCAGGTGTTTCATATTAGATATACAGTATAGTATGAACATATGTGGTCCAATGGGGGCTAAGATAATAGCAATTCCATCCTGTATCACATCATGTTGAAGCCCAAAGATTTGTTTAAAAAATGAGTTTGTGAGACATGAAACACTGATGTGGTGTTTTGGAGGAGAAGTATTTTACAGCGTATCATCCCTCCTTTCGTACCAAAACTGATAGATAAACAGTGTCAGTTGTTTCCTTGCTGGACACTTGTTGAGAAAGATATGGGTAATATGACTGTGGCTTCACTGTGGACTGTTGTATTTCTACAATACTGACCGACTCTTTCTGTGGAAACAGAGGCTGTGAGTTGATAGTATTATTCAGGCAAAAGCTTAGCATACGAAACAAAATGACATTAGATTTTGCTCATGTAATATTTATATTTTCTAAAATTAGACTTGATTTGTGCCAGACAGTTAACATTGTAGCAGGAAAATATGGAGTTCATTGTCTTTTGTCTCACTGTCCCCAGGGTGTGCAAAAATTCACTTGATATTCTGCAATTTAGCCAAGTGCCAAGGAACATCCAAAGTATGAAAGTTGTTGTCTGTACATTGTTATGAAGCTGCATATATTGTGCGTATGTATCTGTGGTAAATTCCTGGTTTAGTGGACAGGACTGAGTAAAATCATGTTAATTCCTGTGAAAGGTCACCCGAGCCCAGCAAGAGCCCTGGCTGGAGTTTAAACAGACCACGCTGTCTTCCTCCACAGACGCTACCACCGCTCAGAACATACTGGCTTCATAGCAACTCCCAGCTCCATGGCAACGGCCCAGCTCTGCCGTCGCCGTGCAGCGAGGACACGGTGTGAGAGCGTGCTGTGTTTCATATTCAACCAATGTCCTGCTCCGTAGGCCTACGTTATGTTCGCCAGTTAATGTGAAATAATATTCATGGAAATTCAACACGAGGCTGACATCTAGTTATTTTGAGGCCACTGACGTTTTTTGTTGTTTTTAATCAGGTTTATTTTTAAGCTCACAAGGCTGTAACCGTGCACTTCTTACAGTCTAATCCAACCCACTGCCTGAAGACGTTACACAAAGCCTGTTGATTAACTACAGAAACAAGAGATAAGTGGGTCCATTATGCAACATACTCATGCACTCAGTCTTTGCATTTGCTCCAGCGCTCTACAATACAATCCATTTCTATTATCACACATTCACATCAGGAACTCCACATCCCACTCACCCACCCCATCCCATCAGCACTGTTTCAAGTGACGCCTTGAGAGGACTCAGTGGAACCATTCGGGATAAACGACAAACCACAAAGCAGCAGGAAAGTTGAGCGGGAAGATGTTATGAGTATGTAGGCTTAACTTCCCCAATGAAATGAATATTAAGAGGCAGAAAGAAAAACATTGTAATAATGAGAAGAGGAGGGGTTTTTTGGGGGGGGGACGGTATGGTGATGGGGGAGGACGGCGGTGGGTTTGGTGAAGAAAAATAACAGGAAACTGGGAGATAAATTGCACATTACATTCCATGTGTGTTGTGTGGGTTAAGACTGGAGGGTTTCAGAGCAGAGGACTCTGGGGGCAGCAGCAACTGCCTTCGGGTCTTTGTCCCCATGGTTCACAGAGCCTGGTGTTGGTTTACATTTGTGTCTGGGGAAGACACATTTAAAGGCCGGAGCAACATTTTTATTTCTCTACTATAAAGCTGAGCAGGGACTGAAAGTGAACTCACTGCTCTTGTGAGAAAAATCATAAGATACAGTTTATGTACTTGTTCTTGTATGAAGAAACAACAGTGATTAACAGACGGCTGTCAGTACAATTACACACCTTGTACAAGAGTGTATCTTTTTCTGCCATTAAAGAAGAACGCATTTTGTCAGTATCAGCTATCACATCTCCAGAGTGACACGTTTCAGATGTCAAATGGGTCGGTCGAAGACCCGGAGGGGTTGAGGATCAGGTGCTCTCCAGCCCTTTTCGCAAAAAAAGCATGGAAATCAATCACATGGAGCAAAATAAAGGGCGAGGTCAGATTGCTTGTCTGTTGTGGTTTGCTTGCTTTAAATTCCCCTAATGACTCTCTCAGGGACGTTTGTCTTGTGTCGAGTCCGGGCAGTCAAGCTGAGTCCTTACTTGCACGATCACGTGGATCTGTTCTGCGTCAGTGTTGTACCAGATGCACGTCTTGATAAGTCAACAACAAGATGTTGACACTGTATACACCGGCATGTTGTGCACTCACCTTTGGGCTGAAATTCATTCACTTGCTAGATAACATGAACATACAAACACGACGTTTAAGAATGGATTAACTCGGCAAACATGTCAGATTCCAAATGTACAGGCCAGGGTTGTTATATTTAACAAGGGATGTAAAAAGGACATCAGTACTTCTAAATACAGTGAGGGTTTCTTGAAGCACACAGAAAGCTTGCGCAGTAGGCCTGTGGAATGTGCACAGTGAACTACATTCCCCACAGGGCACCGGGGAAACGAGGAGAGATTACCTCTGGTTGAGGAAAACTCCTGGAGCGTGAGGAGATACAGAGTGGGAGCACAGCTCATCAATTAGAGGAGGTCAGTGATGTCAGATCAGCCAATAAAACAGACACGATGAGATTTCACATGGCTGTGGAGAAACAAGCAAACTGGGAGGAGATGGAGCTGCGGGCAGGGGTGGGGGGTCCTAGGAAAGACAAAAAACAGGGGAGAGAAGGTGGTGGTGGTGGGGGGGTTCATGAAAAGGAAAGGATACTTTAAAAAAACGCTGGCCTGTTCCATGAACTCTCTAAGGGGATTAAGGGTTTAATGAACTGCCTGTTGGATGCCAGAGGTTTGAGCGATGGGCAGCGGAGCAAGGCAGAGGGTGGCTGTCACAAGAGTGCTCATGTGAGGGCGGGCCATGCGTCTGTTAGTTGGCCTGGAGGACTTTTGACAGAAGGCCATGATTCTCATATAGTTCCTCCTGCACAGGAGAATGTACACATTTATCAGCTGAACAAGCTTTCTTACGCCCGTTCTCGCTGGTGCAAAAAGGTTCAAAGTCTTTCAGCAACAGACATAATCATTTCAGAAACATTAAAACCAAGGCACCATCCAACTCTCTCGTATGTTGAGAGCAATTTCACTAACTTACATGCAACATCTAATGTGTAATTGGAATGAATGGCTGGCTTATATTATGACATTATCAGATGTCATATCATTATTATATATATATAATGACAGGTGTTGATGAAGGTGTTGCTCAAAACATACTGTAATACTGAATCAATATTTTACAAGGGGGTGAAAATGCTATGAAAATCCAAGTCACATACATGTGAAACACCAAGAGCCACAGCATCATGTTACTTTCAACATGTGGTTTTAAAACTTGGCTTTAATGATAACCGTTTCCCCCCTGAAAAGTGTGTGGTGTTGGCAGGCTGAACAGGTGGAAAGCAAAAATGTTGTACGTGAGTGAAAGAGAGAAACAGACAGGGAGGGGGAACAGGCGACAGACACATCTAACCACACTGTGTGGATGCGGCCGCCTGCACTCTTTTCCCATGGGTGCGCAGGGCAAAGAGGAAGGAAGGGGGAGCAGGGGAGGGCAGCAGGGAGAGGCAGACACCGACACCTAGGCAGTAACACTGGGCGCGCGCGAGCACGGGCGGCTTTCAATGGGGAGGTCTCTGTGAAACGCAGCCTACCTGTTGGAGCTCACTGCGGGAGACTGTACCTTGCCGGAGCCACGCTGATCGTGGATCTGCGGGAAGCCCACTGCACATGCGAGAGATGAACGGTCCGAACATGTCTCCGAGACTGCTGCTCTGCGCAGTTTTGTCTGTGTACCACGGGACGCCAACCTGCAGTGGATTTAATATAGACGAACGCTTCCCCGTGATCAAAGAGGGGAAAACCAAAGGGAGCTTCTTTGGATTCTCAGTAGCTATGCACAAACAGACGGAGGGCTCCAGGAAGTACCTGTAAGTTGTCGCCTGTGCATGTCTGACCAAATGCTCCACTTGTTTCTCATTTAGAGGTTAAAATAATGTCCGCGTTCACACCGGCTACGCACCTGCTTTAGACCAGGAGGCGTAACGACAAAACAACCATTGTATCCCCCTCAGAGAAGCTTATTGAGCCGCCGGACGGCGCAAACCCCGCGTTATAGCTGCGGAGTCTCCAATTAATTGCGGTTAACACCTGTCGTCCGTTTATAAACTGTTTATATAAGCTGTCTTGTTAAACGCGTCCAATGCGTTTCTTCGCATCGCACACTTTGCTTTTTCTGCACGTAAAGTAGTTCCTCTCAAGGCAACCACCTGTTAAAAGACTGCGGAGCGGTCAGTTTTTAGTGTTTCAAACGTCTCAAAAAGGTGCTCTTTACCGATCTGTCGCAAGTAAAAGGGGATTTGATGAAGCTCTTGCTGGAGTTGTTACCTGGGTCATTATATTAAAAAGATTGCGCGTCTTGTATTTCAGTCAGCGTGTGGAAGGCAGTCCCAGGAATTTGAGACAGGCTACTGAATGTAAAAACGGGCTGCTGCAGGTTTACACGAATATTTCTTTTATTGTGCACAAATCCTCCATTTCAGTTTGTGCTTTTTCTGGATGACGCGAATCCAACACCTCCAGTTACCCAGTATTAATGCAAGTACCAACAGTCATTCTGCAACTTTGACTCAATCCAGTACTTGAAAATACTGAAATGACTAATAAAGAAAGGCCCTATTTCCTTTTACGTGCATCTTTGAGAGGAACTTGTAGTGTGGCTGTGGGTGGAACAGCTGGGCTAGGTGAACACGGGGCTTGTCTGTGCTGTGGAGTTCAAAACACAGGGAGAAGTGTCTTTTAAGGTTAACACAGTATATGGAAAATGAAGAATTTAATATATATTGTTTAAAGCTGTGACATAACCTGCTCCACTTTCTTTCCAACTCTACTACATTCAGCTAAGACACAAGTGGGTCTGTGTTGCAATAAAGGTGTTCATTGGCCTGTAACACTGTAGGATGTCATTACCCACAAACGCATGTGAGGAGAGTTAACAGTGTTTGGAGGGCTTTACATGATTTAAATGTTGTTGTTTTTTTGTTTTTAGGAAGTTGTTCAAGGACAAGAATGCGTGGGACACATCTTTCCTGTCTATCTATGTATCTAGTTTAATGAAACGTCCTCAAACTGTGCCATTGTTTAGTGTAGGACTTCCCTCTGACAATTACCGTGGCCCCTTCATCCTTCTGCCTCCATGATCACACGCAGCGTGTTCATAACTTGCTGTTATCTGTATCTTCGTTCTCCTTTGAAGGGTAATGCAGGAAGGAAATTGCAAACCAGGGCCTCACTTCCTCTGTGTTGTCACCTCTGAAGTCTGAATGTAAGGTTTATCAGGCTAATCTCCATGCGAAGTGGGGCATTGATGTGCATTACAGAGATCCCCCCAGCTTAGAGAGAATGTATAGCACAGTGTCCAGCTGACTTGATCAATGCGCCGTCTTGGCCCCGTCCCCAGAGGGATGGAGTCACCGTCCACATAGGCTGCAACCCAAGAAGGGGACCACATGGCCGTGGTAATGAGACTGGAGGGCCTAAGGGACAAGGAGACTGTAGAAAGTATCATCAGTCTGCTGCTAGCTAAGGGGTTTAAGCTAATTTGTGCCCAATACTACATTGCAGCATATATCTGATTTTGTTAGGATATATTTTTAGCACTAGTGTGAGCTGACCAGAAGATGCACACAAAATACATAAACATGCTAAGGTCAGTAAACTCAGCAGGGTTTAGGTGAGGTGAGAGTGGTGGTTTTAAGCCAGGGTCTGCTTTTTCTTTGATGATGAAGGATTGGTTTCATGGGTGAATGTTGCACACAAGCCACTAGATTAAGTTAAAAGGAATACTGTAATACATTTTGGGAAATACACCTATTCGCTTTCTTGCCAAGAGTTTGATGAGAATCTTCTCATCTAACTCTAGGCAAGAAAGTGAGTAAGCTTATCCCCCTCCCCAAAGTGTCAAACTGTAAATGTGAGGAAACATTAAAGACCAGTCAAGACATTTTCCTTTGTCTGAAATTGGGGTTCTTTCCAGTGTTGTCTGCTTTGCTAGCTTGACATCAGCAAAGCAAAAAATGAACGCCAGTATTGCCAGCACTTAAATACATAGCTTGCTTGTCTCGTAGTGGGTTTTGGTGCATTGGTTCAAGATTATGTCAGAAAAT
This sequence comes from Nannoperca obscura, assembly GCA_036024295.1. Lineage (NCBI taxonomy): Eukaryota > Metazoa > Chordata > Actinopteri > Centrarchiformes > Percichthyidae > Nannoperca > Nannoperca obscura. Next base: position 22,192 of record JAVQJL010083132.1, read on the forward strand.
CTTTTTTCAACCCTGCAACCCTGTGACACTTTCATCCTCAAAATGTGTCTGTGACCTGTGATTCAACCTGCATAATCGCAACCAAATCTCACTTTCACTTTCTGCCTTTAGAAATGTGTTTTCCAACTTAATGGTACTTTTCCGCTTCAACAGTGTCCCTTTAAAACCCATTTGTAATCTGTGGAGCCACCACTGTTGAGTAAAGACAGTCCCCCAGTACTCGGATCTAGTTGTGTACATACTCTGTGATTCTGTAAAGACACATCACAATGTGCTGATGGTGTGTCCCATGTTTAACTAGGGTCTGTTTCCTCCGTGTTGTCTGGCTTCTTTGTGTGGCCCCAGATCTGTCTCACCGCACCACAGAGCTGTTTGTTACATGTGTCCTCATTATTGGAGCGAGCTAGAGTGTGGATATTTGAAAAATGCAAGCGCGAGGCATGTAAACCAGTTGTGACATGTACAATGTTCAAAGTGGCCGTTCTCTGCGCATGCATGAGTCAAACAGAGTCCAGGATAAAAGTAAGAGGGTTTCCACTTCCTGCTCTGCAATAAAGTGAGTGCAATAAAGGTTTTTCTTAACGTCTTAAGATGCAGGCCGTTATCTAATTAGTCTGAATCTAGCAGTGTATTTTGGCTCAGATGAAGCAATTCAAAAAATGTATTTTGAACTGAGGGGGCTACATGACCAATTAGTAGACCAGCAGCGCTGCTTCTTTGGCTGCACCTGGATAATCTAAAAGCTACCTGAGGCCAATTTGTACGAGGCATTCACCTCTCCACCCCCCCGCTTCTCTTTGAACCCCCCATTTAGGGTCTCTGAGAGGGCTTTTTTTGTTCTCTGTTGTAGCAGGGAGGAGGGACTGGGCGGTCAGCTGGCCACCTATTGGCTCTTCCAGTCCCCTGACCCCATGGTATGCTTGGAATGTATTACCCTTCTCTGCACAGTAACAACCTGCCAGGTTTCAGGTTGAGACAAGACAGGAGTGAGAATGATGTTTCTGGGGAAATTGGGGAACACACACAAGCCCTCCAAAATTTAAAATCATTGTGTTCACTCTTCAACAGACAAAACTTCCTTAATTTTACAGATGGGGACCTTTGTGACCTGAGGAGAAGAATTTAATTTCTCTGACTGATGAATATTTAATACAGTTTAATCACAGCTGAAGTGCCTGTGCTTTTCCAGCTCATCTCTGTCTGACTGCAGTGGCCCGAGGCCATGAAAGTCAACCATTTAATTTGGCGGGGCCTTCCCCTTTTGCAGGTACAGATTAAATTGTTCGACCTGCTGTGAGGTCTATACACACAAACAGTTTCATGCTCAGTTTGAACATGTATGGTATCATTCTCAGCTTTTCTTAAAACCTCCTAGTTTGGTGGAATTAATCCACCACCTTTGTTTTGCAATGTTAATGTATCATAGGTACAGAAACTTTGAAAACATCTATTTGTCAAATTTAACTCAACGAAAATCATTGCTTCTTTGGGAATAACAGTGATCAGCTTGAAGTCCTGTCTCTTACAATGGATTCCAATTGGTCAGAAAAAAAAGTATGAAAATATCCATAGACTGGCCTTTTAACACTTGAAGTATTTTTGTTTGTAATTTGCATGCCCAGTACAGTGTTATGTATTGGGTTGTAAGCTCTAAGTATGCAGAAGTACAATGGCGAGCAGTTTCACTGTTTTATTTGTGGTATCACATCATTTAAACCGGACGACCGTATGTGTTACAGGATGTGCTGTGGCTCAGGCTAATGCAAATGATGCATGTGGGTATGTCTAACTTGGCTGTGATCCAACATTCCCTCTCGTAGAAATGCTAGTGGTCTTTGTCTCTGAAGTAGGCCTATCAGAGCACTGGTGTCATGCCACGGCAAAACACTTTCAGATAACAATCCTCGGTTGTCCACTCAGACATGCACTGCACTACAGCCAGCCGGACGTTGCTACTGATGTGTCCCCGTTAAAAGGAAACATTGCAAATTTTATTTTCAGAGACATTTGAGCTACATATTATAGTCATTATACTCATAGCATCGGAAAGAATTGTCCTAATGTGTTATTACATACAGATGCACAGAATATTATCTTTAAAAGCTACCATAGTTAACTAGAGTTTGTTTAAAACATTACTGCATAGATAATATGCTCAATGCTACATAATAATAATAATTATGACGCTGATACATTTTATTTTATACCATGTTTTTGAGTTCATGGTTTTTATGGAGTACTTTCTTCTAATTAGATGCTCTTTGCAAAGGGTTTATATGTTGTTCATTTATTGATGGTTAATGATTCATTTACTAATGCTTTATAGATCAGTTATAAGCCATTGATAAAACATACGTTATTGTTGCCAGATTGTAAAAAGTCCCAATCCGTTAACATGTACCACTGCAGACTTTATTAAAAGCCCTTTATTACTGTAACCCACAGTTTTTTTTTATAGTAATGAGGTATAGTAAATGATTTATTAACCATGAATAAATCCAGTAGGTACAGCTTTAAAACCCTTTAAAAAAGTCATGAAATCAAAAACAAACCTTTGCCAAAAAGCAAACGGACAGAAACAATAGAGTGGGTTTGTCCTTTCCAAGGCCAGCAACGGCAACTGTTCAAGAACTCGCTAAAGTTAAGTGCAGATATGTCCAAAGTGACTGGTCCTAATCTTTATTCTATTTATTGCCTGTATCCAATCAGTTGGTAATGGCATGAGTTGCATTTTGTGTAGCAGCAGACTGAATGACAGCTTCTAATAACAAGTTGAAATGGATCCCAGCGGGACCTCGTGCCTCCCGCTAATCTCCACAGAGGAGGTTCTCTATGGTGGGGCTTTCATTGGAAATACCTGCAGTGAAGACTGTGTCTATCTTAACAAAAGTGTAAGAGATCCCCCTTTTCTCCCCTGGTTGTACAAATGCCCTCAAACAGCATGGAAAATGGGTGTAGATGGCCTCCGGGCTAATGAGGGCTACCTGTAGCTAGAAAAACTATATGCTTCAGTGCCTTTCCCCTCTTCATGCCATTTTTCAACTTTGAAGGGGAAACGATCCTGGAGGATTGGTTTACACTTGGTATGTGTCAGTGTCAGTGCATTCAGTACCTTGTTGTCTATCCTTAACGATCCAAAATGTGCTGAATATATATCACAAGATGCCTCCTGTTATATGGTTTATTAAAAAGTTCAAATTAAAAAGACAAATATCCAGTGGTCTTTCCTGGAAGCTTACCAAGCAGGTAAAGACAGATGTTTCATGCACACACCTGCACTGCTTTTTTTATATGGTGAGTAATATCTGAGTGAAAACTTGGCACTGCGCAGGCACGCTAACAGTGTGGCTGTCTGCTCCTTTAGAGCTGTGAGCTAGTCCACCTGTAACCCCCCCAATCCCCTCCCCCCTCCTTTATATAGAGCTGGGGTCAAAATGTTAATGGAAATGCTGTTACTGATACTGTGACACTGCTGCGGATGCATGATGTGAGTTGGCAGGATAGACGTGTGCTGCTGTGGTGTTGGGTCACTGAGAAACATGTGTCCAGGTTCAGTCCAGCTGTGTGTGTGTGTGTGTGTGTGTGTGTGTGTGTTAACCATGTATAGCAGTGCTGTGCTGTCTGCATCTGCAGCAATAGGGGGGGAGGCTGTTTGACATCATTCATCCAGTGACATCAGACGCTGGGTGGGCATAGATAGCAGACCAACCTGCAGACATAAGCCAAAATAACATTGTCCTTGTCAGGCAAGGTTTAACTTGTTGCTAATGAAAAGTGAGTTAGTTTATTATCGGGCGATGACCTGCCATGTTTAATCTGTCACGCTGGGTCCAAATGAGTTTGCTGTCTTGTTACTGTTTCACCAATGGCAGATGGTGGTCTTCAAACAGGATGTTTGTGCAGCTGAGATACCCTGTTAAACCGGTGTCTCTCTGTGAGAGAGAGAGCGAGAGAGAGAGACTAATATTTTATTAACTCTGTTCAGTTGTTCCATGCCGTTCCCTCTTTTCATCAGCAGTAATGTATGCATTGCAATTCATTTCCATCAAACGTTTTCCCCTTGTGACCGGATTACCATTTATCACAATGATGCCAGCATGTAATTTCCTCTATTTCCTTTTTTTTATGCGTACTCGGTCTGCTTCTTTGTTTAAAATATCTAACATCACCATCTGCAGCTACACTGTGAGACCCTTACAAGGCTAAAGATTTCTGAAGACTTGACAGAGATGAGAGGGCAACGTCTTCTCCTCAGCTCTGAACAGTCAGTGAGCTCAAACAACTGCAACTGAAAAACAAGAATTTTAAGGCTTTTAGAAAAGAAAAGGATGAAAATAGCAGTATTCGGTCTATTTTATCAGGAAACTTCTGCTTTTGTGAACATTTTGTGAAACCTACAAACTGAGGTCTTGTTTTATACCATATATACACCATATTACTCAGGTCTTTGAATTAAAAGTAGAAAAAAGTGATAGTCCTGAGACGTACAGGTGCTGTGAGGGCAGGTCTGTGTGACTAACACTTTTCTACTTGCAGCAGGTTGATGCATCACTGTTTGTCCGGAGAGGACTCATCTGTTAGCCATGCTCTGCACATACAGACACGTAGTCAGTGTGCCAGTAACTAGGCGTGCTTTCTGTGAATAGTCTGATAGCAGTGTGCCTGCCCGCTCCCACCTTCTGCTTTGTGAGGCTGTTTCCTGAAAGTACAAAGACTTGGCTTTATCAGAGTGCTATTGCAATACAAGTGAAACCACACTGGGGATAGAGCTATAGAGCTGTAGAGTTATAAAAAGAAAAAAAAATCACACACACACTCATCGCGTGACTTCATGCCCTCCTCATACATGCCATGTCTATCATATCAAGCATACTCTCGTCTTTTAAGTGAAGTCATTACGTCGTTACAAAAGCATAAAAAGATCTCAGTCCTGGTCTGCTCTTGTTCTCGTGCTTAATTCAATCTGCAAATTGAGTCGCTCCATTCAATATAATCTCCATTTATTTGCTTAGTGGGTCTAAGTGGCAATGTTTCCCAGGAATCAATGAGTTGCATGTAGCTTCATACCATGCTGAAATATACTGAGGGTGCAGTGTAGGTGAGTGTGTGTGTGTTTGTGTAACTGTAAGTGTGTGTCTGTGAAATGGATTTAGGATTAAGGGTGATTAATAGCATGTTGTGTGCCTGTTACTGGCCTGTTCTTTTTTGGAAATTTGGTGACCTGCCATATGCCACAGTGTTGAACGGGGATTGTCAATGCAATTTAATAGTGCGTTGGTGGTTTTGTTCTGCCTCGGACCAATTCTGCCGCTTGTGATATTTTCGCTGCTTAAACTGATGGAGGCACATCTACACAGACCTCTCCAAAATCCCACACACTTCTTTGACTTTTTACTCATATTTTGTTTTATTCTTCAGCAAGCAGACGGGTCTGTTTCTCTCCAACATAGCTGATTAGCAGCAGGTGTGTGTTTCGTCTTTAATTTAAACGGCACGCATAGTCACAGTGTGAACAGGGAAATAAATGCAGCACGAGACGCACCAGCATGTTGCAAAATAACTGATCAGCTTTTGTTCTCTTGTGCACAAACTGATCGTTGGAGTGCTGGAGGTGGAGACGTCATTGGCGCATATTTGACACTCACAGCCTGAAGCGTTTCAGAAGAGGTAGAATCTGAATCTGCTCTACACAGTGTAGTAGAGCAGAATCGTGTTCATGTAGATGTGTTGAATCTACACCGTGTGGATGTGCCTCCATTCACTGATTCGAATTGTGCAATTGGAAACACTACTTACTAACTCACTTGCATCATGTATGTATTGTAGATCTTTATCAGTGGTGCTTCAAAGAGTTGCATGCCTTATAGTGAAAAACACGCCCTGAGGTGCTCTAACATGAAGCTGAAGGTTTCTTTTCTTTTTCTTCGTCCTGAGGGCAACAGCCGCACCCAGTGACAAACAGGTTGCCTTAAGCCTTATCTGGAGAGGTGATCAATTAGTTGTGTATGGTTAACATACTGAAACACACTCGCAGCCATTACGAGAGCACACGCTCTAAAAATAAACCTAAAACTACTCGCAAAGAGCTAGAAGCAGAACGTTACCCTTTTGCTCTTTGTTCTTACTTTCATTTCTTTGTTTCATCTTGATCTCTTTGCACCCATTTCCTCTCACTTAATCATTTTTAAATATTTATACCTCTTGACATTTAAAGCTAGGGCCAGCAGGGTGAAGACTTGTGTGCCAGTTATGCACATATCATGTGTCTCATCACACTCATTTCAGACCGGGCTCAGATGAAGATGAATGTACTCTAAAGGATGACATTTTGCTGCTCTGTTAAAACTAAACTGACTGGCCCTGCACATTGTCTCTTCTTGTTAGTCTTGCAAAAGCTTATGAGATGGAGAGAAAATGTCATTGAAAAGGGGTTTAGTCATCTTTAATTACGTTGGGTTTCCTGGTTTGGATGCTGTTGATGTATGTCTGAGTCAGGAGCAGTCAGGTGGGGCCTGAGAGATTATGGCTTAATTTTAAATAACTATCAGAGAACTACATGCATTGTATTGAGTGTCTTATAGACAGATGTCTGTTTACCAAACTGAGACCTTTTGGTGTTTTCTCTTTGTTGTCTCCCGCGAGACAAAGAGCGATCATCCTTTTTTCCTAACCTGTCCTCCCCCCTTCCATCACTCCCTCGCTTTTTCAACACCTCTTCCCTCTCTGTTTTTGGTGCTGTCAGGAGCTGGTGGGCTGCGGTGATTGAGATGACTAGATAAGTTGACCCCTGTTTGTTTAACTAAACACCCCCTGATATGAACATACAGTAGTTCATCCAACTCCCTTATTCCGAGAGTCTCTTGCTCCCAGATGTCAAGAATGCAGCCACGCTCACCTTGGCTGGGTGTGTTTCCCGCAGTAAATGTTTGGTTTAGACAGCCGTTCGGTTCACTTGTTAGGCAGAGGGGGCGAATTTCAACATGTCCTCAGAGTAGGAATGCAGCTGTCGGTGTGCTCCCATTCACTGGGCCTTTGGTAGCCTGTTTATTATGAGGAGGTGATGAGCAGGGAGGGAGACAGTTGGAACAGCACAGGATATGAGGGGTGTTGTCATAGCTGAGTCACCTCTGAGTAACTTAGGTTTTGGTGATTTTTATGTATGAGTTTAGAAGACTTTAGACATCCTTTCAATTGCCTTCACATAAAGTGACACACTTGAGGTCCTCAATTTGAATAACAGCTTTTTTTGATGACATTTGGAGAGAGGTTTTCACCTGATAACAGTGATATGAAGGACAGGCTAGTAATCTAGCTAGTTATTTTCCCTTGTTTCCCCTGCAGTGTTTGTGCTAAGCTAACTGGCAGCTAGCTGTAGCTTCGTATTCACTATACAGCCATGAGAGTGATATCAATATTCTCATCTAACTCTGCAAGAAAGCCAATAAGCGTATTCCCCAAAATGTCAAACTATTCCTTTTATTATAAAACTTGCTTTAATCAGGTTGAGAACACCCCTTGTGTTTTCACTGTATGTCAAACCCGATGGCATCAATCAGCAGTGTAGAATTTCCACAAGAAACACAGGTGACCCACGAGGCTCTGATGAGAGCAAGATGACAGTGAGTATGTTTATGAGTTTTTCGGTTTACTACAACAAGCACTCTGTCAGCCACGGTTACCCAAGCCTCCCTCAAGCATGTGTGATTAGCACTGCCCCTACCCTTTATCTTTTTTTTTTTCTGTGTGAGCAAAGTTCACACTTATTGGCCTCTAAGTGTTTTATAACAGTCTAGCTTATTCTTTGGGTTGACCCCTTTCTTTATTGCTCTTTCTAAATGCTTTAAATCTCTGGCTTGGTTTTCCCACAACAATGGTCGACCTTATAAGTGAGTGTTTTGAGACACTGAAAAAGCTGAAAAACATTTTGGTCCGCCACAACTTCTGATTTAATGGCAATGGAAGTGGAAAGGCAAGTCGTATAAGTCGAAAACACACACCTACTTCATCGTGTGTAAATTTTCTTTTGTATGGGAGACAGTGGGACTCTGTGGCCCTGATTCTCCACATATCTGTCAGCCCCACTAACTTCTGCAAACCTCTGTGGAATCTCAGATTCCGTCTCCATTACTGAATGATTACTTGAACCAAGGCCTCTTCCTCCCATTCCACTGGAAACTGCTGGCCCTCAGAGGCCATCTTGGCTCTTCCTGGTTGTTGTCACTGCGGCAAGAAAATTGATTTATTGCTGATAATACCCATCTGGTAGCTGAAAGAATGGATAATTGTACCTTTCTTTTTCAAATGATGCAGACATGGCAGGAGGATGTCTGTTTTTTATGCACCAGTGGACGATGTGGACGAGGAAATGTGGTTTGTGGAGACTAGATAAGGGTACAATTTATGCCACACCTCCTGAACTAAGATTAAAACATGCATGTAATCTCCAAGATAGCCAAGTTTCAAATTGGAAACAGGGTAATTTGATCTAAGATCAGCCTCAGAAGCAAACTCACCTGACACTTTCTGAGTCGCTTCATGTTCAGGTGACACATGGAAGACACAATAATTCTTTGTGGGCTCTTGAGATGTTCTCAGGATTAGATCAAAAGCATGTATGGGGGCATTTTGTCTATGTAGGGGTGTATATAAATACAGAAGGCTGTGGTGGAGTAGTAGGGCCTGGTACACCGTTTCACTGTGTTTGTGTAGCATGAAAACCCACCACATAGCCTGTGAGTAATGTGTGAGCAGGCTGCAATATTTACAAAATCAAGGAAATATTGTTCCATGTTACTCCTCAGACATCGTGTAGTTTGGTATGCCTCATCCTTCTGGGATGTTTTATCTCTGAAAACAAAAATCTACAAGTTGGAGCAATGAAGGTTTGACTCATGAGAGACATTTTGATTTAAAGGCACAATGGCCTTACTGTAAAGGCTACACCCTTTATCTGTATTTATTCTCACTTATCAGTGCATGTAAGGGTGGTAGCTGCCTTTGCGGGGGTAATATGCCCTCAAGCTTGACTACCAGCTCGACTCACTTTTTTCCACTTTCCACCGTTTACCACTCAACACTTTCAGAAAGTTTGAATGAAAAGAAGCTTAAATTCACTTTGATTGTACGGTATGCTTTTGTTTCCCACATCAGTACAGCAGGCCATGTGTCTCTCACACACTAAATAAGATCGTCTGCACCTTCCACCCTCAAAGTGGAGATAATAAATCTTGTGCTGACAGTAAATAGTGTGTCCCTGCACAGAGCCATGTCGAGGGAGTAATCCCTCTACTTCAAAGTTCTGTGGTGTGTTAAAAGGTGCTGGTGTAGGGAGTGTCTGGGTGAGTGGACATAAAGATCAGGTCCATCACCAAGAAGCCAGTTTGTATGTGTGCGGTGCCCAGACTTGTAACGGGTCATGCTCTGACTGCTCCACTCTTTCTTTTTCAATTCACAGATGAACTGGCTCACTCTTGTACTAAAACACGAACCTATAAAATAGGATTTTCTGTGTTTAGACTAGCAGGGTTATCTGAACTCATCTAGCTTTGTTATGTTGCTGTTACTGCCTCTGTGTTGTGTTGTCTAACATCATGACAATAATCTGATATAATCTAAGAATCTTTATCTGTCTCTGCCTCTCTGTCTGTCTCTCTGTGTGTGTCCAGACTTCTTGCAGGAGCACCCAAAGAAAAGGCTGAATCTATTCAAAATGTCAATGAAACGGGTGCTGTCTACTCTTGTCCCATTTCAACAGACACCACTGACTGCTCCAGGATGGACCTGGTCAGCACAAGTAAGCATGATGCAGAGCTCTCAAAAGTCATTACACGTTTTGGTATTTAACAGGGGAATGCAGTTTTGCAGTATCATAATAGAGTTTCTGTGCAGGTCCAGTCAATGATTTCAGTGAAGCGGAGGCATACAGTGATTGGTAGCTGACTGCAGACTCCAAGATGAAGGAGAGTGGGAGAGGAATTAGCATTGATGTGAAAATAAGACTACAGGGCTACCAGATTTCATTCAAAACCATAAATGTCAACCTCATAGTGATGCTAGAAGAAAAGTCAGGGGATCACTAAGTCATTAGGATTCATCCTCTGAGCACCATGAGTCTGTACATTCAGTACAGTCACAGAAGACATGAATTATACAAGGCTCAGTTGTTCTCCCCATGATGAGTAAACTGACTGTAAAATCGCTGGAGTTCCCCTTTAACACATACAGGTAGTAGAGGATTTTCCTGATTGAACTGTAAATAATAACGTGCAAATGATAATCAGCAAGCTTCCTTTTTATTCACTAAGGACAGAGGTAGTGTGTCAAACAATCACAGAGTCTAATCCCTGCATGTCCTATAGCATTCATGATTATTTGCTGCACCTAAACGATGCGCTCCAGGACATGAAACTCTGAAAGCGCATCCATTTTTAATTAAAGGTTATTAACTGACAGACTTACCGCTCTACCTGGAGGTGAACAAGCCCCCCGGAGGCTAAAAGTAAGAACCATAATAAAAGGATTCCTCATCACTTTTGATGTTGAGGTTGGGGTGACTGTTGCTGCAGACACGGTGCATTTTTGTGGTTAATATGTGTCAGGGCAGGATCCAGGCTGAATGAAGCTTTACTGTTTATGTTGGTTTTCCTGCGACTATTATCACCATAATCAGGTTTTTTTGTACACAATGGATGACTAGACATGGCTGACTGACTGTGGACTGTGTTGTGGTTTGTTTGGTTAAAATATGATACTGATTTAACAGTAGAAACCTGCTTTTGAAATATATTTTAAATAAAAACAAACCAAAACATTTTAATATTATGGATTTTAAACTGTATTTTGGACTCTTAATTTCCATGTTGAAAGTAACCTATTAAACCATTTAATGTAATTCGCACATATGACCCATTAACAGCAAACCCTTCTGAGATGGTGGAGGGCATGTGGCTGGGTGTGACAGTGGCCAGTCAGAGAGACCAGCCGGCAGGACGCGTGCTGGTGAGATGACATCCTGTTTTATTCTATTATTCATTTGTCACAGGTGGCATATTATGTACACTGTAACATTTACATAGCATGAGGGGATGTAGGGTGAGATAAAACCCTTTGTATTTTATTTATATATATAAATTATGTGCTTGCTTGTTTTAATTTCATGGACGTTTAAGTTTTTTTCCCCTCTGAGGTATTGCTTATTTTTAATGTACACTGTAAACATGAAAGTAAGACATTCTTCTTTTAATCATACTAGCTCTGATTTAATCTCAGTATGAGCACATTTTCAGAAGTTGCCAGATTTGACACATTGTGAATTAAAACAATTGTACGGGCCATAACATACCAGAATACGCACTCTTCTCTGGTGTCCAGGCATGCGGGCATCGCTACGTGAAGATCATCAAAGGCGGCACAGAGGAGCAGCGGCGGATGACAGGAAAGTGCTTTGTCAGGAGTAACGACCTGACCTTTGACCCCACCGATGAGTGGCAGACTTTCAGTTATGAGGTATGCAACCCCAACTACGACATGGACCTTGAAGGCATGTGCAACATGGGCATCTCAGGGGGCATGACAGACACTGATGTCTACATTGGCGCAACGGGAAGCTACCTGTGGCAAGGTGGGCACTGAAGAGTTAACATCAAAAAGAGTGTGTTTTGTTACTTAAAATTGAAATAATGGGCTGGTTTTACAGACAGGGATTAAACCCTGAGCAAGGCTGCGGAATTCTAGTGTTAGTCTTACACTGGGATTATTCTCTGTCTGGGAAACCTGTCTATTGTGCATGAAGCAGACATAACATTGTTGACTAATTCCACTTTGTTATAAAGGGAATGTTCATGTAACATGGAGAAATCCAGACCCAGCGAATACCTGGGACTCTGTAGGCAAAGACTTTGGACAGCTGAACAGACGATACAGCTATATGGGTAAATATACATTATGTTGTTGCATAGTGAATTGTTTAATCCTCCCACAGTCATAAATTGCAGAAGAACCAGAAAAAGTGAAATTGTGTTTTTTTTTAGATGTTTTTTTCAATTCAGAATAGTGTCAGCTGTACCACATCTCACTTTGAGGTATTCAAAAGGCCTGTATTGCTTTTACAAAGGTCAGATGACAGTTTAACAGTGAATCTCTGAAACATTGTCTTCTTCAGGTTATTCAGTTATTGAGGAGAAAAAGCTGCTGAGCCATGACGATTACACAGTGGTGACAGGGTCTCCCAGGGACGAATCCAAGGGCTCTGTGGTGTTCGGGTCAAAGACTGACACCAACCTGAAGCTGACGCTCATTATCCCCGGGGAGCAAGTGGGCTCGTACTTTGGGAACAGCCTGGCTGTCACCGACCTCAACAATGACGAGTGCGTCTCTGAACACCACACTGAAAACTGATACTATCTTTAGCCTTTTCTTTCTTTTATAGTACATTTAGACCCACAATGCACTTGTTTAGGCTGCTGCTGGGTATTACAAGGACAAGGATTCCATGCTGGGAATCAAAGAGACCTTTTTTATCCAGTATGTCCTTGGTTTGAGAACAACCCTAAATTGGAAGTCATTTTTAATTAAAATCTTAACTGTATCCTCAGAATTAACAAAAATCAATGCATCAGGATATTTCACATCTTTCATTACAAAGGGACCACAACAAATTACAGATGGTATATTTCAAGCTCATTCACAAATGGGGAAAAAAGAAAACCAGATGTGTTATGTTTGCATGTGTTAATGGATTGTCTTTTGAGCTGTGTCATGCTCGAATGCTCTGTAGCTATGATCTGCGCTGTTATGCAGATAATGCATGATAATGATGTATGCATGAGCTGAAATCAGAAATGAAAACCTGTCCTTTTAGCAGCTGAGATAAGGTGTTCGTTATGACATTATGGTGAAATCATGTGTCTCTCTTAATGCATGAGTGTAACCTTGTTGGGTCTGTAGGATTTTAAGAAATATGCACATGTATATTGTTGGCAAATTATGAATAATATTTGTTCACTTTTATGATGTTCTTTTCTGGTATGAGTGTATTTGCATATTAAAGTATATTTTGGGATATTTCCTTCATCTATTACAGCTGGAATGACCTGATCGTGGGCGCCCCATTTTACTTTGACCGTATGAAGGATCAGGGAGGAGCAGTGTATATCTTCATGAATGAGAATGGATCTTTCCAAAACAGCACCACCATTGTGCTGAAGGGTCCATCGGCCTCTGGATTTGGCTTCGCAGTGGCTGCCATTGGTGATGTTAACCAAGACGGATTCCAAGGTGTGACTTTGAACGCAGCATTTGTTTTACAGTGACGAAGGGGATGAATGAAAAATACAATCAATTCTAAAAGTGCTACCACTGGAAATGTACCGATCATAAATTAGTACAATGCTGCCACCTAGAGGGCTAAAACATTCCATGCACAGACCTATCTTGACTTCTTTTCAGCAGCCTGTTCCCTTTTAATATTTCACTTCATTATTTTATTTCTGCAGACTTTGCAGTGGGAGCTCCATTCCACGACACAGGAAAGGTCTACATATGGATGGGGAGCAAAAAGGGAATCTCACAGGAGCCTAGTCAGGTAACATCTGACTTTCAACAATCATCTGAAAGGGCTCAGATTTATTGTGTTGATCTCCCACGGGTCACTGTTGCCCTCTGCAGGTGATTGAGGGTAAATCAGTTGGAAACGGAGGATTCCAGACCTTCGGCTACTCCATCAATGGAGGGATGGACATGGATGACAACAGTTACCCCGACATCTTAGTTGGCTCTCTTGACGACCGCATTGCCCTGCTCAGGTAGAAATAAAAGAGGTTATGGAAGGAAGTTGTTTTCTCCTGGTGACACTCAAAATATACAAGAGACGTTTGACACAACAGTTTGATTCCTCTTTTCCACTGATTTGTTTTCAGGGCTCGACCAGTCATCCACTTAACTACGGAATTAACTGTCGAACCAAAGATTGTGGACGCTAATCAGTGTGCTGGAAACAAACCATGGTGAGACGTCCCCTTAGAATATCTGTTTTTTAATATGACGTATTCAATTTGGTTTGGAAATAGATTCATTTTTCTTTGCGTTTTACAGCATTACAGCGACTGTGTGTATGTCTTTCACACTAAGCAATGGAAACAAAGACTTCAAGAAAAATATCAGTAAGCAGTCTTCCTTTACTTCATTTTGTAAATGAATGATATTTGCATCAAATAAAGGCCTTATATCGACATGTATATCTGTACCTATAAACTGTGGAGATACTAGTCTTCTATAATGTATTGTGTGTGTGTCTCTACTTTGTAAAGCGGTGGAGTACACAGTGGAGGCCGACATAGAGAGGAAAAGAAGCCCTCGTGTTCGTTTTGGGGACAGTAAAGACACATATACCGGCTTCCTGAGCCTGTCATCTTCTAACTCTGTGTGCGATACTCTGAAACTGACTGCAGTGGTAAGATTTCAATACAAATACGCCGTATTCTGTGTGTGTGTGTGCATTAATTGTTATGTGTCTTTGGCCTCAGCCTCATATGTTTATTTACTACTATGGACATTTAAATAGCTTTATGTGAGAAGGTGCTGTTGCCCAATCACCATGTTCTCATTGAGACTAATTTAAGAGTCTCGGCTGATTCTACAGGACGCTGTGAGGGACAAATTGAAGCCAGTGGTCTTTTCCCTCAGCATGTCTATAAATGAACCAAAACCCAAATCCAGACGTTCCCTGCAGAACCTGGACTCCTACCCAATTTTAAGCCAGGAGCAGAAACTCTCTCAAAGAGCAGAGGTATGGAGCGGTGCAAGTACCACATTCATAGGTCACATTTTAAAGAACTATAGACAGTGAAGCACTTGAATATGTGATATTAAATCTGTTTGGTTTGATGTAATATTATTTGTTCCATTTCCTGCAGGTTAACTTTCAGAAGGAATGTGGCGCAGACAACAAATGTACCAGTAACCTGCAGGTAACAGCCAAGTTTGTTGACGAAGAGGATAAGCCTTACCCCAGGTGAAATTCTATCCTGAATATTTAAGCCCTCTTTGACTGAAAATGTTTTTTAAAGCTGCAACAGAAACCATATTTTTCACAAATAGCTAACTTTTTAAAGAATAGTACAACATTTGGGAAAATACAAATGAGACGATTAGATGAGACGATTGATACCATTCTTCAATGTCTGTACAGTTAATATGAAGCTACTGGCAGCAGCTGGTTAGCTTAGCTTAGCATAAAGACCAGAAAGAGGGCAATAACATAACATGTTGTATCTTGTTTGGTTAATCTGTACAATTACCTTTAGACAGAGCCAGGCTAGCTGTTTCTCTCAGTTTCCAGGCTTTAAACTAAGCTACGCTACCGTCTCCTGGCTGTAGTTTCATATTTAGCATACAGACATGAGAATGCTACTGAGCCTCTCATCTAATGCTCTGCAAGACAGTGAAAAAGTATAGATCCCAAAATGTCAAATATATAGTGGCTAATATATAGTGGCTTTATTTAAATTTGCCCCGATCACAAATGTTTGTCTCAGAAATGTAGCATTAGCACTGTGGGAAAGATTATTTACTGAACTTTTTACTTACTTACTACTTGCTATTGATTTACAGTAACAGGAAATATCTTAATATAAAGGACACAAATGTATTAATTTGCCAAAAATAAAACATGTTGTCAATGTATCCCTGTGTCCAGGCAGGGCAAATTCCAGGTAATTCAGTTCAACAACAGTATAAAGATGATAAGGCTGATGGTCGAGGTGACCAACTTTCCTGCTCAAGGAAAACTGGCTGAAGACGCCCACCAGGCCATGCTCAACATCACCATCACTGACGCACTGGAATACTCCGGCGTCAGGGCGACGGTACGTCCACTGGAGGGCAGCAGATGTCTGAGAAATGTCCATTTATTAGTTATCGCCTGTTAGATTTTTCTTTAGTTTGTCTTCACTTCAGTCCTCTTTCTTGCACATGCATCTCCAGTCACTTTAACTGCTAAAATGAATTATTTTGTTCACATACGGAATATGCTGACCGCTCGTTCAGGACCACGATGTGCAATGCAGTTTGAAGAACAACACACGACTGATTTGTGAGCTGGGGAATCCACTTAGAGGCAATGAGAAGGTAAGTTTGAATAATTGTGATGGATTTTCTCTCATAGATTTTGACTTTTTCCCCCCTGCTGAGGTCAATTTGACACTTCTCTTGCTTTCTTCATCAGGTGTCACTTGCCCTCAAGTTTAGTACAAAAGGGATTAATCTGTACACACAAGAGGTTGAGACCCAGCTGCTTCTGTCCACGTAAGTGCTTAACATTTATGCATCATTGGATTTCCCTTATATCTAACACTAGAATTTTGATTCTGATGTTTTTTTAATTAGTGCAAAATGTAAACTTGCATTGAAATTGCCAGTGGTTGTTGAGGCTTTAACAGAATCACTAAATATTACACACAATGTTGAAATACGAGTTGTTTCTT
Source organism: Nannoperca obscura (assembly GCA_036024295.1). Taxonomy (NCBI): domain Eukaryota; kingdom Metazoa; phylum Chordata; class Actinopteri; order Centrarchiformes; family Percichthyidae; genus Nannoperca; species Nannoperca obscura. Next base: position 38,673 of record JAVQJL010083132.1, read on the forward strand.
CAGTCTCAGTGAGCAGAGTGACCTGAAGCCTGTGCCTGTGACCCTGCTGATTGAAAACACCATCCAGCCCTCCTTCTCCATGTGAGTCCCATTACCTAACAACTCATGACTTACTGCACATACAGTAAAGAGCACAGAAATGCCATGGATACTGGAGTAGTTAATGTCACATCATATTATCTTCCTCATCAGTTTGTAGTCGCACAGCGTACAGTCATTTCTGACTCTCACCCTGTACAGAGCAAACTCAATGGTGCGAACACAATTCGGTGGAGAAGTGATGGGCGAGTCAGCCATGGTCAACACCAGTGACGTGGGCAGTCTGGTGGAGTTCACCTTCGATGTGAGTCACCTCCACTACCCAGACTATATATTAGACCTCCAGGACTGTATGTTGCATCTACAATATGTGTGCTACCCACATTTCCCTCATCCCCACCCTGCCTTTGAAGCCAAAACCTTCCATTCTTCAGAAGTTTAATATTGCGTGGGGAAGGGATTGTTATGTGAGCGCTATGGTTTGTGGTGGCATGGCCAGGGGTGGATACTATTTAGGAGTTACAAAGTCACAGTCAAGTCCTGACTGTTATTGCACATCAACTGATTGATTTCTACTGATGTTTTCTTTTTTTTGTTCTGCTGACTTTTTCCACCACTAGGTAGACACGACGGAACAGCCCCTGGGAGACATGGGGACCCTGGCTGTGGAGTTTGAGTGGCCCTTTGAAGTAACCAACGGCAAGTGGTTGCTGTACCTGACGAAGATAGTTGTTAAGGGCCAGTCAGAGGTGGAATGTAACCCTCCTGGAGGAGTTGTCAACCTGCTTAACCTAACTGTAAGACTCTTTTTATATGCTTTGGTTTGCAGCCACAATATGCTTATTTTCATCGCCCCCATTCCCTCACTTGGTCAAGTATATGCCCAAATATCTTAGAAACTGTGCCCAGATTGACACTAAGGTAGCCTGTTAACCTGACACAGATGAAGATGTACATTGTGAATACAGTTAATTGCAACAAAAAAATACACAAAACAATGCTCGTTACTCAGCTGGCTGTGAACCCTATGAAAACATTCTGGGTTTAAATTCAGCCTGGGACTTTTGATACATGTCATGCTTTTCTCATGTAATGTTTCCTATCTCTGTGTCAACTATGCAAAACGCACACACATATGACAAAATGTCCCATGAAAAGCCACAAACATAGTTATATATGAAGACAGAAGTAATGGCTTTAATGAAAGGCCTTGAACAAAAAGATAAGACTAAGAGTCTACAGCCATGCTAGCAGCTGTCTGAGTTTGTACTGAGGCACTGTGGAGTTTTGACCTAAATGCTAATGCCAGAATGCTAACATGCTAACATGCTTACATTGACGATGCTCATATTTAGCAGGTGTACCGTTTACACATTCACCATCTTAGTTTAGCATGTTAGCATGCTCACTTTTGCTAATAAGGACTAAACTAACTAAGTATTGCTGAGACTGACGTCAGATCAGTTTTTCAAATAACAAATAACATTTATGACCTAACTGACCTAACCACTGAACTCTTGCTTAACTGTTATTAAACAAGGCTAAATTTACATGCTGCCAGTGAGTGCATTGTGCTGTTCACAGGCTCGTGACATGTTCTGTAATTCATCCTGATGTGAGTGTGAACTGGAGTATGAGTAAATGTCAGTGTTTGAAAAGTGGTGTGAAAAAGGTCTTGAAGCCAAACCACAGCTGTTCAGAAATACATTTTTGAAAAAACATCTGTGTTGCGACATACAAACCTCACAGAGCTCCAAATAGAAAGTCATAATGTCTAGATATAGACAGCAGAAATGACAATGCTATTCTGAGAAGAATTTGGTAATGGCTTTATCAAAGCCAGTAATTACCACAAGCCCTCTGATGTCATGTCTCTGTCTCCTCTGCTTCCTTCCTCCTCCCTCTCTTGTCTTACAGTTGTCAGAGAGCAGCCGAAAGCGTACTAAACGGCAGATCGTGCCAGATGATGTTGATGATACGACCCGGCCACATATTGTGCCACAGGCAGCCATCAAAGGGCTCACTTCTCGCAAAGAGACATACCTACTGGTAAGAAATGGATTTGCCTTATCACGCGCTCTCATTAACTGCGTGCCATTTGAAGTAAATATCAATTACGTTTGAGCCTCACATTTCATCTCTCCCTTTTAACATCCCATTACAAACCAGCGAGCACAATTGATAAGTATCAGCAAGAGTAATAAAGAAAGAACTTGTAGCAACTCTAAAGCTAAACGGTACCTCAAGTAATAATCAAAAATCAAGATAAATCTATATTTTTTGCGAGTACAGTTAATTTCAACGTTACAAAGAATGCTTGCACCATATTGCATGATAACACATCCAGTAGTTGTGGGGACTTTCCACTCTGAATTACGGATGTCAGGCTGCTGGTGGGGATGATGCATCTGTACCAAATGTCATGGCAATCTTTGTAATAGCTGCTGAGATATTTCAGTCTGATAGAAACACTGACTGACTGACAGAACAGCACTGCCATCCCTAGAAACCACCAGCAACAACCTACTTTCACTCAACATACAGTAAAGAACGTTATCACTGCGTGCAGGAGGGAGTCTAGGAAGGGCTCCTAGACTTTAGAATTTACAGGGTTGTGTACATCCTGAAAAAAACAACTGCGAAAGCAAAATGGTGTAGTTGTCGGTTTTTGATCACTTATAATAGTTGTTTCTTTCTCATCGTGTGTTGAAGGAATGCTCCAAGGGGACGGCACGATGCGTGACATTTACCTGTCCACTGCTCAACATGACGGATTCAGCCAAGATTTATGTCCGGTCCCGTCTGTGGAACAGCACAATGCTAGAGGTCAGCAGTGATATTATTATTATTATTCAATTGTTCCGAGGTCCTTGAAAGAGTATATCTGTGTTCGGGGCTATTTTTAATGATCACGAAAGTGTTTTGATGTTCTGTGTGTGTGTGTGTGTGTGTGTGTGTGTGTATTCCTGCAGGACTATGCCAACGCTCTAAGAGTGACGGTCACAGGTATAGCCACACTGAAGCTCATCACAGATAAACCAACCATCAGTATGGCCCGTCAGACCCATGAAGTGCGTGATGATGAGAATGATGACGACGACAACGATGATGATGTTGTTGATGATGATGATGATTTTACTTGCCTCTTTCCACCTTTCTTGTAGTTCAAGGTAGAAATAGAACCAGTGGAGGGGGTGGAGGTGCCCCACGAGCGCCCGCTATTGATCTACATCTCTGCAGCCGTAGCGGGCATTTTTCTACTGGGAATAATAATTCTTATAATGTGGAAGGTGAGACTAACAATCATCACTGCACTCATTACTCATTACTGAAGACACAGATGTTGAATAGCTCTCAAGCTCTCCACATGTACTATTTTTTTTTCACACCGACGATCTTCTCTGGATTATATTGCAGCTGTTGACCCATTCATCTGACTGATCTCTAACTTCCATGTCAAACCATTAGTCTAACCTTTGACTTACACCCCCCCTCCTCCCACCCCCCATGCACCCTCCTCCGCCTCCTCCACCCCCAGTGTGGCTTCTTCCAGAGAGCCAACAGGAGGGAGATGTATGAGGCCAAGGCCCAGAAGGCTGAGATGAAGATCCAGCCCTCTGAGACAGAGAGGCTGACTGAGGACTAATGAGGCCCACATGGGTCCCCCAACAGCACACACCAGTGGGGCTTATGGGTAACAACACCCCTACAAATGGATTTTCTTTGGATGCTATTAATTACAGCGCTAAGCTTGGGGTGCTTACCACTTAACTTTCTCTTTTATGTTCACTATTTGTATCTAACATTGCTTCTACTTGTCTTTCAGGCTAACACTGCATTGCACTGCTGATCACTTTATAACACGTTTGTCTCCACTTCTTTATCCGTCTTCTCCATCTTACTCATTGTGGGTTTATCTTTTACCTAACTTGATTTTCCTCAGCTTGTGAATCCTAAATCTCCTTCTCAACCCGTCATTAACCCCAGCTCTCCTGCTGTTTAAGTGTATTCTCTTTAATGTCACCTCCTTCTCTCTTTTTTCCCCCACCAGCTCGGATTCTTCAAGCGAGCCATCTACTACCGGATAATGCCAAAGCACCAGGGGGTGAAGATTCGCAAGGCTGAGCGCTATCAGTTCAATCTGGGATTTCAGCCTGAGGAGCCACAGAAAAAGTACTGGATCACCAACTGGACAGAGATGCAGCATTACTATTACTGAGGCCTTTACTTTGGAACCTGAACCACTCACCGTCACACTGGTTTGACACGGGCCAGGCTCGGTCGAGCAACGTGGACTTTGCAGTGCATGGACCAATCGTGGATAATGCATTCTGTTCATTTTAGTTTTTTTTTTACTTTAGCAGATTTCTTCAGCTTTTCCAGTGCAAAATACTGAAGATTTTGTTTCAGAGATTGTAATTTGTTTTTGATGAATGCAGTGTTGTACTATGGAACCGGGGTTGCATTCAATAGTAAATTGTAAATTTGATTACTTTGCAGGTTTTTAACATACTGAACTTGGTGTTTGCATGTATGTTTTCATGGAATTGTTTTCTTTTTGCTTGTCATTCTATTTCCACCATGTCTGTATTCCTTTCTAATAAGAGGAATGTGTCTATTGATTTTCTCTGTAATTGTTTTTGGTCAGTGGTTTTAAACCTACAGCAGTCGTTTTGGAGATCATTTTCAAACGGCACTTAGAATAATTGTTACTCACTCTGTTATGAGTATACAAGTGTCTTTATGTGAACGTCCATGTCAGTGTTTGGCAAGCTTTACATAGACTGGGATCTTAAATGCAGTTATGGTTGTGACACGAACCTATTAAGCAAAAAAAGTGACTTGTATTTTTGAGGCAATGTAGAAAAATGTTTTCCCCAGTTTCAGGGAATAAATACAAAGGTACGGAGAAAAATTCCTACTTGTTGGTGAATTATATATTTTATAGCCCAGCTAGACATGTTTTAAATGACCACATTAAATTCCACGGTGAGGGTCATCAAAGCACGCCTGCAACAAGCTGAAAAGCAATAGCTTCTTGTCTGTATGTAGAACATGGGTTGAGATGATGGGATCACACTTGATTATTTATTACACTGTCTTGTGTTATTACAGTAAAGAACCCATCTGGATATCTTTTAAAAAAAATCTCACAAACAGGCAGTCGTGACACTGGATTAAATAATACATGATGTTATATATGTCTGGAGACTGTAAGCATAGATAGTTACGTTATAAATTGTACATAGTGACCAGTTACGATGAATTGACTATTTGAATGAATGCATATGTCCCTTGCCTTTGTTTTTTATGTTTTTTTATGAGACAGTAAGTCGACACTTGGATTGTTTCCAAGCCATTTTGGACCCCATTGAGGTCAACCTGCAGCACTGAAAGTATACTGAACCAGGAGAAGGCCGTCACTGGACGGTCTCTGATGGGACTAAGTGTTGCGTTGCCACTATAGTCTGTGTTATCTGAGAGCACACAGGTTGTGACTGTGGCTCCAACAGAGGCTCCATTGACTCAGAGTAAAGAGGGAAGGGCTGAAACCAATGCACAAACTCTGTTCTCTATGGAGGTGTTGTTCTTTACTGTGCAGTTTCAATGTAATTAAATTGTTTTTAACAACCGCAGTTTTATTGCTACCCTCGTCATTCGGTTTTCCATGATGTCTTGTTTGAACACACAGGTAGAATACATTTTTAATGTATTTATTGTATAAATGCAGAGGATCCAACAAAAAAGGAAACAAAATCAAATATTCGAAAATGCTCATGTGATTAATGACTTTACATTATTTTCCTCCTTAAACATTCAAATATTGCAAATAAATTACAAAATGGTAATATCTTTTTGCATAGGCAAAAAAATTATTTGACTCAGTGTATACAATAAATATACAAGACTGGATAAGGAGGCAGACCAAAAAGAAAAACCAATTTGATTGCATGTACTGTACAGTACACAAAAGCACTAATGTTCACATTGAGGTTGGCTCTGTGCTAGTTACAGTAAGTCAGGCCTTACTTTAGCCCATTAGCCGTCACCGATGTCTAGTCCTGTTGCTTGAGCGCAATTGTGGAAAAGGTCTTCTGAGGCTTTTTTGACCTCCTGTACTTGTAGGCCAATAGGATGGTGGCCACCAAGAGGACCAGACCAGCGACCAACAGGACCCACTGGCCAGCTATGGCAGATGAGCCATCCACACTCATACCCAGGAAGTCCACTTTTAAGTCAGTTTTAATTTCATCTGCTGAACACACACATAAAATACCACATAAGTACAATGCTGGGCTGATAGTGTTTCACTCACTCACAAATGCACTCATAATATATTTAACATTAAAATCGAGAACCTCAAACAAATGAACAGTAGCTAAAAAAAGAAAGTGACGCTGTAGTATTAACTGCCTGCCAAAAAACACAAAATGCATTACTCTACCTACCTACAGATGGCGCACGTCAACATGCCTAAATGTCTAAACTTAAACTTATTAGATCAGTTGAGCAAGTTGGACTGGACAGGTCTGAAAGTGCAGCTGGTGCAGCTTTGTAACTGGATGATGTTCAGGATATTTGGGTGTTTCATATCAATGACACTGTTGTTGTTGACACTGTATTATGAATAATCTCCACACATCTGTCTACAAATGTCTGTATTGATATTAATTCCACATAATAATCAAAATGGTGAAAGGCAGGGTAACATACTCCATTTTAACACAGTGTAGTTTGACGAAACAAAGTCACTTTCTTTTACCTCATTTATATTCAGTTATTCATTCCTGCATCTAAATTTTGCCTTTCTCTCTTGATCTACGCGACAACAGCTGTGTTATCTTTTCCTCACTATCTCTTTCTAGCTCTCTCTTTCACTCTATTGCTAAGAATCTCATTAATCTACTCTGTACACATCCTTTCAGCAGGATCTCATCAGTAAAAGAAGAAGAGCAGGAGATTGATTTCACTGTAAGCCACAGCAGAGGAGAAAAACTAAATGGATGCTTTTGTGTGAAGACATTGCTCCTTTTTTTCTGGGAAGGAGTTCAAAAAACATTTGGCTTGGAGATTGGAAAACTTACAATAAGCCTTTCTACATGCATGTGTTTTTATTTATCTTTTTTTTTAAGTATCAAAGTATGTGGATGCATGAATGTGTAGGACATACTTGAACTTGAATTTGAAGGTTTCCAGTCGTACTCAGGCCACCCGCGAACTTCATGGTTCTTGTTGTTCTCTGCCTCCAGCCATTGAATGAGAGGCTGGAAATATTGCATGAGTGGCTGGGCACTCATTTTGGGCTGGCCAGTGATCATGGCCATAGCTTCGGGCCAGGGCTTACTGAAGCCCAACTTCATCACATCACTGCAAAAATTAACACAGGTCAGAGAGGAGGGTCAGAGGAGACGAGGATCAGTAGCAAGAGTGTGTTCTAGAAATAATTACACACATGGCAGAAACATGTTTTGACCAGCTGCCAGCACTGACAGATACTAAAATCTTTCACATCAGCCGTAGAAAGTTGGTACTACAATCATGTCTATTCTCCATGGAATTAAATAAATACAATATACAGTTTTTTATATATTTAGTTTTTTAGTAATTTCTAGTATGACATTTATAAAATACATTTTCTGATGGTGAAGTGGGCTGAGATTTAACTTAACGTCTAATCACATTGATGTTTTTCATGTCCCAAATGCACCATGGGATATGGATGATAAATACTGGATATTTGTTGTGGAAACACTATCAGTAGTAGCATATCATTCTGGGTGTGTGTAGGTGTGTGAACTAACCCCAGTAGCTTCCCAGCCGCTTCGGATTTGTAGATATCACAGGTATGCAGAGGCCCATCATGCTTGGCAGCATCACACAGAGCTTTGTGGAACTGAAACTGGATGATGAAGCTAACGAAGTACCTGATTGAAGACCATTAAACATGTGCTGTCATGCTTCAACGCCGGCAGACACCAGAAAAACACAGCAAAACACAAAACTCGCACCATCTTCATGTTCGACAGCGTATTTATCTTATCTATCCATAGTTCATTGGAGTGTGTTGAAGCTCTTATCAATCTATATGTGCTCAATCATCAGGTGGCCTTATTGTTCTCCTAAATTATGAATATTTACCTCACATATGGCACGTTAGCAGGGATGTGGAACTTTGCACCTGGGTCGAAGTCATTCTCAGTACGAGTTACAGGTGGACACAGTCCCTGGTACTTCATTCTGCAATGCAATAAAGTATAATCTAGTTTTATTTAAGTAAATTATTTACAGTACAATCATTTTTCACAAAAAACATATTGATTATCTTACCTTTATTTAATAATTAATTTCTGCTTTTCTAGATGATAAACTTTGCACTATGTAATCGTAAAAATGCTGGCGAACTTTACCTGAGGTTCCACCATTCTTTATTGTACTCGGACGGAGGGATGCGTCCGTCAAATACTTTCCATCTCCACTGATCCATCAGGTAGCCGAAAGGTAGGAAAGCGATCTTGTCAAGCGCCATGCTCATCAGGAAGTTGATATCACTCTCTGGAGGAAGGGACAGAAACACCAAAACCATGAGCTGAACTCTGTGTTGTTACATCATATGCTTTTATAGAACTGTCTAGTTGTTCGTGGTCATGGCCACTCACCATGGTTGTTATCAACTTTGTCCAGGAGGCCGATGCTCTGCAGATGTTTGGGTGTGGACACAGACAGAGCCAGTACATCGCCGATGGCCTCGTGGAAGCCAGGGTTGGCTCCATCGCGGAAGGACACGGGCTGGTCTTTGTACTGCAGGAAGTACTGGACGTGGCCCATCTCATGATGCACCGTGATCAGGTCGTCCATAGTCACAACAGTGCACTGTTTGATCCTGGAGACACAAACAAAAGCCAGAATTACAGCAAAGAACTCATAAATTCTTCTGCTGTACTCAGAAATAAAGTTTGCAGGTTCTGAGTGTGTAATAGTGTTTCTGTTTGAGCCAAAGCACTAATGATAGCCTTCCAATCAAATGTGTTTGTTTACCTGAAGTCTTTTCGGTTATAGAAGTCCCATGCAGAGGCATGGCACACCACCTGGCGCCCGTCAGACGGCTTCTCCAGCATGGATTTGTCCCAGAACTCTTGTGGCATTGGCTTCAGACCCAGCGAGGTGAAAAATCTGTCAGATTCCTGGAACATTTTGGTGGCGTTCCAGCCCTGAATGTAAAAAAAGATGAGTAACAGTGAAGAAGTGGATGCATTTGTGCGTATATATAAACAGTTTAGCAGGCAATGAGATATTCAACATTTGGAAAAAAGCAACAGCTATGTTTAGAAAAATAGATGACTGCAGTAAGTGTGTATAAATTATGGTTTTAAAAACATATTTGTTCCCCTTGAAAATATGTATACAGTATATTCATGTATTAAGTACACTTCATGACAGTCATGGATGACTGCTTTTTGCTGCTCTTATTCAGTGCCATTAAAATTCTCAGTATTTATCCTCATTCTGCCTGATCCTCCACTTTGAACCGCAGTCAGGTCTTATTTTCACTGAAACAAACTGATCCTTTACCTCTAAAGCTGCTTGGCGATTGGTGAATGTGCGCACGTACCTATGTGTTCTTTGTGCCTGTCCTTGTGTATTCATGTGTGCAGAGGTGATCATTATGCAACAGCTGGTTCGTGTGTTCATTCACCTGCGCCAGCATAGCTGGAGTGGCGTCAACCTGCGTGGCATCTGGGTAGGGCATGGCCAGATCCATTATGCCAGACCACGTCTGTGCCCACATGTTGCCTGAAAGGACAGAAGACAGCATTCATAAATATCACATCTTTAAAAAGCTCTTTATGGGGGCAAGTCGTCCTCTGTCCTGCTAAACCAAATGGGATTTATGACTGTGAGTCTGTCCAATCCCTAACCGTGTGGAACTGTCACACGCAATCTCACGCTTGACGCCTCTGAAAGGAAATTAAATCCTGCCTAAATCCGTGTACATCTTCAGCCAACAACACAATATCAATGGGGTATGCTTCCACATAAAAGGAGATTGGGATAATGTTAGAATCCTTTAAATTCCATTGAGAAATACTGACTGAAGTGTGGTTTTGGCCTGTGACCTTAGCCTCGTCTCCTGAAAGCCTGGTATAATCAAAACAAGATTTCTAAAGGCGGTGTAAAGCCCCAAAATTGTACTTACACACAGTGTAGTTTTATGAAACCCAATCCCAAAAGTTCCTTCTTGTTACTCACCCAGCAAATGAGCAGGAATGGGTCCCTTCAGGTTGATGTACTTGGAGCCGTATTTTTTGTACAGAGCCCTGCGAACGTAGGCATGCACATTGAGATAGAGCGGCTCCAGCTCCTTCCACAGAGTCTCCAGGTCTTCCTCAAAGGTAGGGGTCTCATACAGGGAGCGCCAGAAAGCCCCATTGTCAGAGTGACCTACAGACAGCCAAAATACATCAGTGAGTAATAAGCAGTGAGCAAGTCTGTAATGTAGGAAATCCGAACTGAGTTTCATGTTTAACATTAAAAGGGGAGGCCAACCAGCTACTTTTCATTGTTTATATTTGGCTGGCAAATAGGTTTCAATCTTCTCATCAAACTCTCTGTAAGAAATAAGCATTTTTTCCAAAATGTCGACTCTGTATAACCAAGACAATCTGAATCAGCCACTTGCCATTGTTAGTGAGTAGGCCTCCCCTGCCTAACTTCATGTATTTGTACAAGCAAATAGAGATCAGGCAGAATATCAAGGTGGATGTAGAATAACTCTCTAAGGTCATACCATTGAGTGTGGCCGCTTTGTTGGCCAGTTCAACGTATCTCTGGTAATCATGGCGAAGTACTTTGCCAGCAGCATCTCTCCATCCTTTCCAGGCAAACAACAGTTCGTCATAATCCCTGGACTCTGCCATGATCTTCTGGAGGTCTTAAACACAGCACATTCTTTTATTAGACTAACTTTACCTACTGCATACTGTACAATGCAGATGATGTCATGATGTCTTATCAAATGTTGGATTTTTTTCTTGTGAAACATTTAAGGGCACTTATATATAGGGTTATATATTGCATAGTCTTACCTGGGTCCAGCGGATGGCACATCCCATTTTCTCTGCACACTTCAGCAACACTGTACTTGGTCTCCATGTTGGACAGGAGAGTATTGTACTGAAAAAGTAAAAAGGCATCCACCAAGCATTAGATCCCATTGAAACCGTCAGGAATCATCTGGTTTTGATTTGGTAAATAAAGTGCCATCTTTCTAAAACATGCTCAAATGGAGGGAAGCGAGTATGAAAATGCAAGAGCAACAAACGACTCTAAAAAGTGAAAGTAAGAATCACTTAACATTATGTTTAATTTACACACTGACAGTGGCTGCAGTTGCTACTTGTTCTTGAGTGCACCAGCCTTTCCCTTTCACTACAACACTACAGTTTGCAAAAAGCATAACACACAACCAAAAAGTGTCTGTTCATCTTGTGTCTACAGTGTATTTGTAACTTTTTTTTTTTTAACTGTTTTTACCTATCAGAGAACAATGAAAGTTAATAGCAAAGAAGGAGCTTTAGTCAAAATATATGCGTGCTGTACTGAGGAATTACCTCTGTTTCAACTCAGGTTACATAATCAGCCATTTTCCTGTAATCATCTGGTCAGAGCCCTGGATTTTAATAAGGTGATAAATATGTTTTGCTCAGAGGCTGGTGGAGGAAAAGCCTGTTTTAAGTGAGCTCAGAGTTGCTGTGTGTTAGTGGTTATATGGCAAAGGTTTGTCAGGCTCTATGATCAATGCTTTGGTGGTAAGTTTGATGTGTGTTTAGTTTCAGTGTGCTTTCAGCTGATAGAGCTTTGATGGAAAATGCATCATGATGTTATGCTTATAATTCTTCATAGAACAAACATTACAAACCATGCACTCTTCTCATGGCCCCTGTAGCTTTTAAATCATGACGTTTTGCCTGTATACACTGCAGGCGTCTAATAGCACAAGTTTATCATGTTAGACATCTGCCCCAGTGTCTGTTATATTTTAATGGCAAACAGCAGGATTTTCATGCATGCTAACATTACTAGTGTGAGTGAAGCTTAGTGCTCTTAATGCGTGCTGCCTGGTAATGGTCTGGGACACACACTTCATTTTTCACTCCATTTAAAAACCCAACTTTGTGTATTCTGGGTAAGTCATTACTGCCACCAGCTGCCAATTCTGTCGTTAGCTAGCTAGAGCCGACAGATACGCCTCCAATGTAAAAATTTTCTGTCTGTACATTATTACGCTGTCATTGCAGTAGTGTGTTTTCTGCATCCCAATTTTCTTGCATGTGCATTGACAATTGTTTGTTATTGGAAACATGCCTTGGTTTTCTGCCTGTTATTGTCTAGAAAGAACAACGGAGGTTTTCCCACTGTGATTCACCTCTACCAATAAAACAAAGTATGCCTCCGGAGCAGCTCCGTCTTAAATACATTTGTCGAACTTTTTCCTCCACACCTCTTCCAGTTGTGGCGAGGGCAGTGCAGCCCTCTCTATGTCGCTGAGCTTTTTGATGATGCGTTTGACCGAGCCGTCCTGAAAGTCAGTGGTGTCGTACTGACGGGCCTTCTGTCCATACTTCAGGGTGTGGGCTGACATCTCCAGGTTCTTCTCAAGCTAGAGAGGAATAATGAATACTCTTTTATTTTTCTATTTTCACATTATGTGTCAGTGGAAGCAGGATGGATGGATGGATGGATGGATGGACGTTAAAATGCACTCAGAGGTAATTAGGTAGATAGAAACATGCATACACTGGTTGATTAGTGATTCAATGATTTAATCAATTATTGATGCATTGACACATTTTTGATTAAGCAATCATTTTATTAATGCACAAAATCAACACAAGATGCAACAGTCCTTCAAACTTGATTGATGACAGATGATAATTGAACAATATTACAGTGATCTCAGTGGAGTCGGTCAGTCAGAGGGTCTCACCATCGCCTTCTTATTGGCTTCGTTGATGTCGGTGTTGTATTTCCATGACGCCTCAGTGTAGGCGTTCCACACCACCTCGGCTGTGCTGTTGTACTCGTCCAGAAATGTCTTTGCATCGAGCTCATCTGTATTCTTGTCTGGGTAAACGAGGAGAAGGACAAGTCAGCTGACATGCAGCACTGTGAATAAAGACCCATATAATTAGGTCCGAAAAATACACACATTTGATCAAAATTACGATGTGTGAATTACGATTAAAATGCGTAAACACCGCAGGCATTTCATTTTGTGAGGCGTTCACTTCAAATGAAAAAAACAACTGCACTTTTCTGTTTGTGTGCATGCAGAGAAAATCTTAGAACAAACTGAGAAAAGTTTACCAAGGCAAAAGAAACAGTTTGCACCGTATCTAATCCTTCCTGCACAGCCACTATTTCTTTGTCTTGGAGGAAATAAACCCTACAATCTAAAGCCCATCTTCACTTTCTTAGATTCTGATTTATTTAGGATGCAGCTATGGCTCTTATGTTTTTTTTTTCCTTCCAGATAATGTTTGTACATTTCATCTTCTGTTATTCTGCTATGTGTTTACCATACATTTTGAGCAGTTTGCTCAAAGTCCTCTCTTACCAATATCCTCAGGGTACCCTTCGGGGATCGGTGGGACCCAGTTGAAGTCAGGCCATCCCAAGGTCTCATTCACATTTTGCTTTTTCAGCCACTGAATAATAGGGTCAAAGTAATTCATCAGTGAGTTGGCATCCAACTTGTTGGTTCCTATAGCCTCCTGGAGCACCTCAGGCCAAGGTTTGGAAGAACCAGCCTGAAGAATTGTCCTGGAGGAGGTAGGATGAAATTATATTACATCTTCACTGCTTCCATAAAACATTATGCATGCATGCATGCTCTGTGTAATGACCAACGGAGGCCCAATGAACTCACTCACTTTAAAGTTTGCCCTGCTTCTGCGGAGCGGTAGATGTCACATGTGTGCAAGGGACCCACGTGGTTGGATTTGTTGCACAGTTTTTCATGGAGCTGGAACTGCAGGATGAAGCTGATAAAATACCTGCAGGGCAAAGAATTGCTTTGTCAACTCTTCAATGCATTACATTTATACTACAAAAACAAGAATGAATGTCAATAAAAGTTTTGAAATAAAAGACTTGAGGTAAGAAATCTATTAATTATAAAAAAAAAGTTTGAAAGCAGGGGTTAAAAGATGCTAAAACTAAATAGATGAAAGGAGACTAATAAAAATCTTTCATAAATATGCCGACTAGGATACTATAAAACAAAAAATGACCCTGAAGTTTATAATAAGAATGCTGTAAGTGTGTGTTTAAGCAACCACTACACAAAATGTGTTTGTCTGTTTAAGTGCGTGTCGTATGTTGAAGAAACCAGCTGGGGTCAGAAGCTTTTCATATAGAGCCTTCTGCTGCTGCAACAAACTTCCTGCTATTGAAGGGTTATTGTATTGTTTCAAACCACACTCCTGTGCCAGTAATTCAGTCCAGATTACAGCACACAATGCCTTAATTCCAGCATGCCAGCCATTCTTGCATGTTTACTCACATTACCTTTTTCATATATTTCCCTGGTACCCTCATATGTATATGCAGGCACAAACACACACAGTCATTATGATTGTGCACTAAAAAAAGGCACAAGTCTAATAAGGTAAACTATTACATAGTGGTGGGACTATAACCTGATGTATGGCGTGTTTCCAGGGATGTGGTATTTTGCTCCAGGATCAAAGTGGTCCTCTGTACGCTTGGTGGGTGGGCAGATGCCTTGATATTTTGTCCTTTAAAATGAAATAATAGATAGATGGATTAAGGACACACACAATAACTAAAACATGAGTTCTGGAAAGTCATTCAGCCTATAATGATTCTTGTTTGTTATGTTTAATGTACCCATTAAGTGTCAGTTGGGCATTTGTGCTCTTTATCCAGCAACACCTTACTTCACACAAACACACACACACACACTTTTAACTTGGTATGCCAGGCAGTACAACCAGAGTATTTCTTTTATAACAGTACTCTAAATTAACCCCCGAATGTCCCCCCGAAAAAAAACATAATTTGCTGTTTAAGTAATTTTCCCAACATAATTGAACATTCAAACAACAGACTACTGCTAGCTGGTAAGCTTTGTGGGGGGGAACACAGACTAGTTGTTTCCCCCTGTTTCCAGTCTTTGAGTTAGCATAAGCAGCTAACAGTAGCTTCATGTTTACTGTGCAGATATGAGAGTGGAATCAATTTTCTCATCTAATTCTCACCAAAAAAGTGAATAATTGCATTATCCAAAAATGTCAAACTATTCTTTTAATGTGAATTATCTAAGCGTGTGTATAAAAGCCTACCTGAGGTGCCACCAGTCAGCGTTGTATCGATCTGGAGGTGTGTGTCCACTGAACACACCCCATCTCCACTGGTCAATGAGGTACCCAAAGGGAAGGAAGGCTATCTTCTCCAGAGCCATCTTCAACAGGTAGTTGGTATCAGTTTCTGAAGAAATGCAGCATTTCATTTTTTAAACATTTGATGATGAATAAGATATTTAAGAATTCATCTAATTACCCATGCCTATGTATTTCAGTGGCTTGGATTTAATTTATTTCTATCTTAGTATCTTTACCAATGTCAGAGGTCACAGTTTCCAGCAGTTTAATGGTCTGCAGATGTTTGGGTGTGGAAACGGAGAGAGACAAAACATCGCCGATAGCCTCGTGAAAACCGGGGTTGGCCCCGCGCCGGTAGCCCACCGGCTGGTCCTTGTACTGCAGATAATACTGGACGTGCCCCATCTCATGGTGTACAGTGAAGAGCTGCTCCATCGTTACTGTGGTGCACTGCTTGATCCTAAAGGAGGATGAAACATCAATATAATTGATTAATTACTTTTTATTATGAAGTTTTATCAACAAGATTAGCAATAAGTTTATTAACTGAGGGTTAATTCCTTAAACACTGACAGTGCAGTCCATCAGTATTAGAACCGCTGTGTGCTAAATATGAACACCAATACATTTGAAACTATGACATTAAAGTCTTTCAGATAAAAAAAATAAATAAAAAAAAAAATAAAAATAAAAAAAAAGGTGTTCAGATTTAGTTTTTCCCCCACTAGAGAAAAAGGGCTACGATTCCTACACTGTTGGACACATGCTATGGATGTGAAGATCTACAAACACCCTTAAAGCTGAAAGTTAGAACTTTGTTGTATCTTTTAAAGTAATTGAACAGAGCCGAAACAATGTAAAACAGTATTTCTGTCCACCAGCTTTTCTATTGAGTGCACACTAATCACAATATATCTTTTATGTGTTTTCAGCTTGTAAGTTAGTGTGACTATAACTCGCTCACTAAAAAGCTTACTTGTAACTGAAGTAATTGATTTTACCTGAAATCTTTGCGGTTGTAAAAGTCCCAGGCAGACGCATGACACACCACCTCTCGACCTTCAGGTTTCTCCAGCATGGATCCGCTCCAGAACTCGTCAGGCATCTTCTCTAAACCCAGAGACGTGAAGAATTCCTCGGCCACACGGAACATGTGCGTGGCATTATAGCCCTGTGAAGAGGAAACAATCACACAAGTCACAATTAAGCTGCTTAAATGCTATCTGACAAAACTATAATCACATAAAAATAGAGAAAGATTGGTGGTCTGTCTGCAAGACCTACAGACCGTTTCTTTTCTTCCTACAATCCATCTCAGTGGCACAAAGTCTTTCCCCTCATACGTACTTGTTTGACCATTTCATCGGTCACATCCATGTTGGGTTTGTCAGGAAATGGGATCATCATATTATAAATATTGTTCCAGGTCTGGGCCCACATATTTCCTGAGGGTGAGAAGGAAAACACACTTAAGCAACAATTTGTTAGGGGATACTCCGCTCAGAGGGACTGTAGGAAGTGCTTAATTGCCAGTGACAGGATAAGCACACAAAATTACTTTCCATAGTTTGAACCTTAATACTCGTATACTAGTATGTGTGAATACTTCTTTCCAAGCCTTTATTAAATAATAATTGTTTATATTAGGGACTGTATGAAAATATTGGAGTGGGGTGGAAGCTATATATATTAATGGAACAAAATAATAGTCCAAATCGCACATAACAAGTGGAATTAATTACCAAAATTATAGTAAACATTTTTAAAGTGCATTTTGTTCACAAGCATTTCAGCTGCTTTCTATCTTACTATCTACCAAGAGGTACTAAATGAACAGTTGTTAGCATTGTTATCAAATAAGCAAATGGGGAATAGCTGAAATGCAATGTTTGCAATGTGTGCTAGCAACATAAAGATGTTCAGCTGTACCTAGCAGGTGGGCAGGGATCGGTCCTTTGAGGTTGATGTACTTGGGACCATACTGGTTGTAGAGCTGGCGGCGCACAAAGGCATGCAGGTTCTGGTAGAGGGGTTCAATGGTCCTGTATAGATTTTCTATATCCTGCTCAAAGGTCTTAGACTCATACCAAGAGCGCCACTCATCTCCAGTGTCGAGAAACCCTAAACAAGACAAAATAGAAATAGGCATTCTCTCTTTGCTTCACTCTTTCTTGGTATTTTCCTTCCTCTGTTTTCTGCTCCTTTATTCTCCTTTCCTGTTTGATCTTCTTCTCCATTACGTCTTTCTCATTACATTAATTAGCTTTTATGTAGCAAAATGAACCTTAACCTTAAATGGACCTTAACGTCAAAGATTAAGTGAAAGTTCTTACCATCTGCTTGAGAGGCTTTGTTGCTGAGCTCCACAAACTTGGGGTAGTGCTGCCTGAGGGGTACACCTGATGCATTGTGCCAGGCCTCCCAGACGTACAGCAGCCTCTTGTAGCTCCTGGAGTTGGCAATGATCTCTGTGAGTTC
>JAVQJL010083134.1:0-21315 GCA_036024295.1 Nannoperca obscura
CCCCCCCCCCCCCCCCCCCCCCCCCCCCCCCCCCCCCCCCCCCCCCCCCCCCCCCCCCCCCCCCCCCCCCCCCCCCCGAATCGGATGATGTGATGACTGGACACGTAGTTGTGCTTTTACACAAACAGACCAAACTCTAAACTAACCGGCAACTGATCCATAACTAATCAATAACATATTGAAACCACCTGATCCCGCTTGTATCACAAGTGATGAATATCACAACGATGATGATGATGATGATTATGATGATGATGATGATGATGGGTTTGATATGTGTTTGAATGATATGATTTACAGTATATTTCAAGTCCGTGTGGTGTATTTAAATGCACAGCAAGTTATATGTCTGCACTTGTGTGTGTGTGTGTGCGTGTGTGTGTGTGTGTGTGTGTGTGGCTGACGAGAGCACAGCTCATCTAGAGTGATGACTGATGTGATGAATAAAAACTCTTCATGATCATGCAGATGGTTAGTGATGCCAGAAAGGATACGTTGATATTTACATATAAACTTTTTAAACTGCTAAATACACATCCTCCTTTTTAAGAATTATTATTATTATTATTATTATTATGGTAATTTTATTATTATGGTATTTTTATTATTCACCACCCAGCCCCAAAACATTGATATATTATTGGTTATTATTACTATCCATAACTAGTCTTTGTACAGCTTAGAGGAGCAGACGGCCATCGGTAAACGTCTTGGTGACCACAGCGGCTCCTCGACGTGGTTGAGCACTGTTTTCTGGTTGGCCGAGCACAGAGAGAGAGGTCAGAGCCAGCTTCAAGCAGATACGAGTGTGTGTGTGTACGCATGTGAGTGTGTGTAAGCATGTGTTTATGTGGCTGTATGGATGTGCGTATGAGCACCACCAGGATGGAAGGCACAAAAGAGACCTTTCCTCTCACCTTTGACCCTGGGCTCTGTGCGGCCAACCAGACGCTCTGTGTGTTTTTCGGGGGGACTGAGGGGCAGAGTCAAGCCCACCCCTCTCTTTCTCTTTTGTGTCTCGCTCAGCTCGCACCGCCCATCTCCTCTCCTCTTTCTTTTTAGCCTTTTCAGTAGCTCCATAAAAACAAAGGAGGAACTCTTTTTGTGCAGGAAAACACAGGTTAAGAGCATGTGTTTTGTTTTTTTGTTTTTTTACAAAATAATCATATCATTACATACATAACAAGAGAATCTGCAGAATATTAATAACAACATTTACTTTAAAAACATCTCGTGTGTATGTGTTATTTTTTCAGAATATATTTGGAATTTTTTTTGTTCTTTTTTTTGTCCTCTTTTTCATTTTCATTGAAAAGAAAGTTCCATGTCTACGGAGAGGAAGGCGCTCTCAAGTGTTTTGGAGACGAGAGGAGAGGGATGAGGAGAGGCGAGCAGATGAAGGGGAAGCCACGAAGAAGAAGAAGAAGAAGAAGAGGAGGAGGGGAGGAGGAAGGGGGCTTAGAGTATCTTTCTCTCTTCTCTCTCGCTTTCTCCCTCCCTCGGTGTGCGGTGCATCTCTCTGGCATATAGTGTTATGCGTAAAACTCCTCCTGCTTGTCCGGTTTCTGGTATGTGACTGTGGCCTGTTTGGGTTCCTCCAGTGTGTAGCTGCCCTCGTCCTTCTTCTTCATCCTGTACACCAGCAACATCACCAGGAAGGCAGCAAACAATGCGCCCACAACTCCTCCCACTATCACCGCTGAAGAAAGACAGAAAGAAAGGATGGATATCTTAAAACCTTTCCAGAACATTACAGATCCTACAAACACTTAAGAATACACACAAACAAACTCTACCATTAGAGCCACTGTTACATCCTGCAGCAGACCACATCACTACAAACACGCGCTGCTTCAAAACACTCCTTGTATGAAAGTAGAGCAAAGCTACCACAGCATCACTATCAGCTAGCTGCTAAGTGAAGACTGATGAGCCTGAATGTGCCAAGATACATTCTGTGTTGCCAACAGCTTTGTGCTAAATCGCAGCCCTGCAGCGCTACATAGTAGTTTACCGCTGTAGCCAATCCACAGCAGCTGCATTTTCCCACCTTCTTCTGCACACATCGCTAATAAACTCTTGCTGTGTGCGATAGATTAATGTGTGGTTATCAAATAGGGAAAAATGACTCTTCCTCGTTAAGCTAATTGGTGTTGACGCCAAAATGGAGAACAAACTGTTTATTTTCCACAATGCTTGATGAACACTTTGTTTCCATTCAGTGTGTGGGAGGTGTTTATTTTGTGTATTCCATCACTGCCAATATCAGTGTGCATAGGCTGGGGCATCAACTTTTCACCATCACTGTCACTGCAAAAGTATTCACCACTCTTGACTTTTCACCATTTCTTGTAATTAAATCTTATAAATTTAAAAAAGTATTTTTGATCAGATCATGCAGGCTTTGTGCTATATTGTGGATACATATGTCCCTTTACTATCCCTGGCATTAATGTGGAAGACAATTGTGATACTGGACATGAGAAATATTAATTCAATGCTTTGCAGTTTCTTCTAAAAAGACACGATGAACTACTTTTCTATGAATCCATAATATCTTTATTACCATCACTGACTAAAACAAAGATTTTTAGCCATGAAAAATGGGTCCACTGATTCCACATTGGTCCAGACTCAATTATCTTGACAGCTATTGGATGGATTGTCATTCAATTTGGTCCAGATATTAATGTCCTCAGGATGAATTGTAACAACTTTGGTGTTCTCATTACTTTTCGTCTAGCACCATCATCAACTCAAAAGTGTATATTTGGCCAATTTCTTTGGTTTATGACCAAATACCTGCAAAATGAATGACATTCCCATTAGCCTCAGCTTTGAGTTTAGTGCTACTTAGAAAATATCCCCATGCTAACATGCTAAACTAAGATGGTAAATATGGTATATAGTTATGCCTGCTAAACATTAGCATGTTAGCATTGCCACTGTGAGAATGCTGGCATGCTTAGCATCCTGATGTTAGCATTTAGCTCAAAGCACAGAGTGAGTACAGACTCACAGAGCTGCCAGCATGGCTGTGGGATCCTATTCTTGTTAAAATAGAGACTCATCCGCCACAGTGCTGTGAAACATTGAATAGATGTGGGGGGGAGAAAGGCAGAATTGCAATAGTTTTGGATGAAAAGTAAAACTGTAATCAAAGTACCACATCGATAATATTTGACTGGAGCAAAAAATCCTGATTGAAATGTTAACGTTATTGTTTTATTGAAGATTTCATCTTAATGTACTGAAAAAGTTTGTCTCAACCTAACTTCAAATCTCAAAGTCTTCAGAATCAGTGTGAAAAGTCAAAGGAGGTAAATACGTGCAAATCACTGTCTCGTGTTCTTTAACATGTTACTCCCACAGATGAAAGTGACTACACCAGTACAGTACTACGTTTATATACGAGTGAATGAGCCTGGCGTGTGCAGTTGTAGTTTGGTTCTATCATACAGAAAGTCTAGTCTAAAGTCAGCTGCCTCCTGCTCTTTACCGATGACCAGGAAATCAGCGAAAACCACCGCCAGCAGTCCACCAATCAGAACAGCTGAAGGAGAGACAGAGAGCCAGTCAGGTCAGGCAAGTTGGCTGCTCCCTCACTTTTAACAACAGCTCTTTGGGATGAGGAGAGGGGGGCACTTGAAAAGAAATTGGATTTACCCAAAGGGAGAATGATGAGAAAAAGAGGGGAGAAAGGAGGGGTTGGATGACCCAAGAAGAGGATTGTTTGTTCTCAACGGGTCAAACGGGGCTAAGTAGCACATTCACTTGTCGTCATGAATCTGCACTATGTGAACGCGAGGTAATGTCAGTTCATCTTAGCAGCTCCCAGAAAGCAGGGAAAGAATACAGGAGGCAACGGGGAAATGCAATCTGTGGATCTAAGAGGTGGTTTATTTGACAGAATGGCAGACAGAAAGGATCAGACAGACACAGAGCTGGAGGACCAAGACAAATATTTGGACAAAAAACATTGTTAACATTAATTATACTAGCAGATGTTCTTACCTATCAAGACCTCTTTTCTCTCCAGGATGTTCTTCTGTGGCAGCTGGGCGGCAGAGCTTCCTCCGTCCACCGTGTTGCCAATCAGATCAGGATCCACTGGCATTATACCTCGTTCGAGGTCATTGCGGCGTCCATCACGGATCTCAAAATCTCCACTTGGTCCTGCAGCACCCACGTCGTTGTTACCCTCCTGATGGCAGGAAATTTACATTTGCTGTAATCACATTTGTTCCACGGAACTGCTACTTATCCAAACTAACACAAACGGGGAACTTTCCATGGCACATGTTCATCTTTGAAACAATGAGGGTCTGTATGTTCTGATTGGTGGAAAGTTGCATATTGTCCAACACATATACACACTTTGTAAAATCTGGCAGCGTAATTACAATGTGGAAATTGTAAAGCATCTTGTTTTAATGCAGGATTGCTGCAAATAAACTGAAGCACAGTGTAGTCAGTGTTAAAGAGGCTGTCAGAAGAAGGGAAGGGTATCAAACCCCGATTTTTTATTGGTACAGATTGAAATGAGTCCATTAGAATAGAGTAACGAAAAAGTTAGTAAATGAATCCATGTGTCACATTTATGATCTTATTCACTTATTCTTTGATCCATAATTTTGCCAATTGTAAACTCGTTTATTTAGGTAAGGCAAATGGGTGGCTGCTTGTCTTGAAAATAAAGACACAATTTACTCCTGTTTGAGTAATATTTGCTAAAAACTACCGTAAATTGCTCAGCCTTTAAAAAAGTAAAACCGTATATTAGTGGTTGATGAAACAATCTCAACCTATTAATTTGTGATCTGTATGGGGCTTGAGTGTCACAGACAGGTCAGATCCCATGAAATGTGTTGGCAATATTAAATTTGGCTTCTTTTGTTAACAGAATATTTAAGTTTCTTTCTAAGAGTGAGATAAGATTGATTCCACTTCCATGTCTGTACGTTGAGCATGGAGCTGGAGACCGTAGGCAATTAGCCTAGCTTAGCATAAAGCATAAAAAGCAAAACAGTTGGTTCTGTCTAAAGCTAAAATGTGAGTTGGCTGATTGAACTAATACTTTGAATCTCACCTGTGTAGTTGTGGGCGGCTGTGGGCGGGTCGTTCTCTCTGTTGGCACCACCGGAGTAGCTGTCGTCATGGGAACCCTGGGCCTGAAGGGGAACCTGGTCTTGACAGTGGTAGCGGTGGTGGTGGTGGTGGGTGCAGCTGTCGTGGGCTCAGGGGTGGTCTCTGATGTGGTGGGCGTGTCATCCTCTGTGGGCGTGTCATCCTTGTCGAAGCCTGTAGAAAATGACGTGGGATCAGGTGACAGGTAGACGTCCTCTTCTTCTTCTGTGGTGCTCAGGTCATCCGAACCAGCAGAGGGCGCTGCACTTTCCTCGGGGCTTGTTGCCGGGTTGGTGGTCACCACGGGGACGGCAGCAGGGGATCGTGGTGTGGCGGTGGTCTGGGCGGAAGCCCTGATTCGCTCCAGTTCTCTCTCTCTTTCAAGCTCACGCACTCTCTGCCTCTCTCTCTCTTTCTCTCGCTCTCTCTCACGTTCCCTCTCTCGCTCGCGCTCTCTCTCCCTCTCTCTCTCCATCACCCGGACCCGTTCCCTCTCTCTTTCCCTCTCTTTCTCCCTCTCCAACTGTCTCTCCCTCTCTCTCTCCTTCTCCAGTTCCCTCTGCCTCTCCTGCTCTTTCTCTCTCTCCTTTTCCATCTCCATCTCTCTCTCCTTCTCCAGCTCTCTCTCTCTTTCCCAGAACACGCCGCTCTCTCCGTCGGCCTCGCTGGGCAGCGGGGTGGCGGTGGGGTCCTCCGGGCTGGGGCTCGGCTCAGCCGCGGGTGAGGCGGAGGGGGCGGGCCCGGTGGCCTGGGTGGTGGAGAGGAGGAGGGGCTCCTCTGTAGTGAAGGACACGCCCACCGATGTCGGCCTCATACTGATGTCAGGAACTGGAGAGAAGAAGAGAGGAGAGACTTAAATAAAAAATTTACAATTTAACAACAAAAGAGAAATGGGGATGTTGTAGTGTCATGGCAAAAATGTCACATAGACCACTAGCCTCCCTTGATCTCCTTTAATCAACACTAAGCAGGAATTGTTCTCTCCATTGTGGAGTTATTTGAAATCTATGCTCTTGTTGGCACCCACGCACCAAAACAAATTCCTCGTATGTGTAAACCTACTTGGCAAAGAAATCTAATTCTGATTCTGAAAACACCTGCCCGTTTTGGTCGAGAAAACTGAGTTTGACGACGTGAGCCAGGTCAAGGGCTGTGTGGTAGTGAAGTTAAAGGTGTTGTCAAGCTCTTTAGTATTGCTAGCACCTTGTTTGTAACACAGGCTTTCTGTTATGAGCAAGGTCTCCAAGCCCCAGCCCAGGTAACGCTGATGACATCGCTATGACATCATTAGGGTTCATTCTTTCCAGACTTGACGGAGCTCCTCCAGATCGACAGAAGACATATTTCCCATGACTGATCTTTATGTGTAAAATCAGTGGAGTGATCCTTTAAGAAGACAGCTGTCCCTCCCCTCTCCGTGATCACTCACACTTTAAATGTCACTATAACAACAATCATACGGCACAACTATGTTTGTTTTGTCAAATGACTTCAGGATCACAAAGTAGTGGTTTTATTGACAAGTCAGCGCAGCAATCACAGCCGCAATCAAATCCCCATTTTCTGCTCGTTTAGTTGCCTGACAACAGAAACTGGAAAATATGTAAATGAGGACAACTAAAGTAAATTGTGAGTTCAGCTGTATGAAAACATGGCAGGAGGTGACAGAACGGCGGCTTAACCAAGTGAGACCAGGCTGTCTGTCCCTCTCCTGACCAGATGTTGGCTGTGATGTGCAGTTTTGTTGTTGGCTGACTGAGGATTTGTTTTGGCCTTTAAGAGTGGATGGAGATTTCTTTTTACAAAAAGCTAAGGTGGATGCACTTAAACAGTGTTTTCAAAATTAGCTGGCTTAGTGTGGACATCCTAGTCTGAGAGAGAAGAGAAGAGAAGATGGTGCTGACTGATTCATTCTTCTTAAATCTCATTATAGTATTATACCTCCTTTAATTTTGTTATAGCAGTGAACCTCCCTGGGTTGAAAGAGAAACAAATTGAATTTACAGGCACAAAGACATGGAGGCTGACAGAGGAGCTGGAGAGGATATCGAAATATGGACTCGAACAATGCAGCTTCTGTTAAACTTATCAGACACCTCAAAATGCCACATTCTGAAGCGGCAGCGACGCAAAATGCAAATCCCTCTGTTGAAAATTAGCTTTTCCTTTGGAATCAGACGGCTCTGTATCATGGTTTGCGATAAAGCAATTTGCCGGGCTGCTCTTTCAACCACAGGGGGTGCCTCTGCTGCACTCTCCTGCTCTGAATTGTAATTTATTTTGAGCGTGCTCGCCACTAGCGCAGTGCCTGAACCCGAGGGCAGCCCTCAATGACTCATGCTTAATAAGGAAAGCCACGCTCAGGCTTCAACAGCCAGATCAGAAAATCTGCCTGAATTACACCAATGTGATTTACGTTAAGTAGGTAATTCCGACGGCCAGCTCACCCAAACGCAGACACGCGCTCACAGATAGGTGCGCGCGGCTGCTGCAGGTGTGCGTGTGACTGCGTGAGCTGTGTGGACTGTAATCTGATTAGACTAAATAAGATCAGAGGGAATTGAGCCCGAGTTGCTGCTTGTTTGCACGAGTGTGTCTGTGTTTAAAGATTTTTTCAATAAATCTGTAACCAAAACCAATCCAGCCAAACGCCACGTTTGCATTGAGTGATTGTGCATCCTTGTGCATGTGAGCCTGGTGAACAGAGCGACCATAACTCCAGGATAGAGAGGGGGTGGTGAGGTCTTAAGGGTCAGCAGATTGAAACCCAGCAGCTGTCGAGTTTGAAAGAACCAGGGCGTGAGCGTGTAACCTCTCTCACACACACACACACTTACAGCCAGAGCCGGAGCCTGAGTAGAGGTCCTCATCGTCGTAGAACTCGTCTCTCGTCGAGCCTTCATCATCGATAGACGGCGACCAAGTCTGACCCTGAGAGAGACACAGGAGGGTACAGATGACAGAGATTAGATTTACTCATCATGAATGATTGAGCTGTTTGTCATTTCATTTGAGCAAGAGACCACTTTGGCAGATTACATGCACAACCAGACACTCACGCAACTGCCCGATAGGCGGTGCAGGCGGCATTTTGGTGGACAGGGAAACATCTGGCTGTCTGTGGCTCGATGGAGAAGCATAGTTAATGAGTTGATCTAAAGCTGGGATTTTGGCAGAGGAACATCAAAGCCTTTACGGAGAGAGAGGGGTTTCATTCAGCCTCTGCTGACGTGTCAGTTACAAGTGATGCTCAGCCTGTAAAGTAGCAGAGCGTCAAAAGCAGTTAACGTTTGAACTCACGCTGCTACTCACAATCATTTCCATCGTCACTTACAACTTTTTGATCTATCAATGAATTGTTAGATGATAACCAAAGCCACATCTTCAAAACATTTTATTTTGTCCGAGTATAAAACCCCAAACTTCAGTTTACTCCGATAAAACAGAGGAAAAGCAGCAAATCGTCACATTTGAGAAACTGTAACAAGCTAATATTTTGCTTTATAAAATATTCAAATAATCTGTGATTAGTATTGGTAAATCATTTCAGTCTTATTTTAAACTTATATGTGGATAAAGTCACCATCTCTTTTGAATAAGTACTGCTTTACAGTTTTAAAGCTGCACTCTGCAGGCTCTCTGCCTGTAATATGCCCGTAACTGTCTCACATTGATCACTTCACAGCATGCTCCCTGTTCATCACTGCACCTTAATCCAGACCTATTTCTTGTACGGCAGCGAGGGGAAAGCGCACGCTTGCCCGTCGACCCCCGTCAGGATCAGGCAGGAGAGATTAGTCGTGGATCGTTCGGGGAGGAGTTGGACCTCTGAAGTGAGTGACCTCAGCCTCTGGTCACTTTGAGGCTGGTCCCTTCTCTCTTCTCATTCATATCTCTCTCTCTCTCTCTCTCTCTCTCTCTCTCTTGACCTCAATCCCACATCCCTGCGATGTTTAAACACACTTAAGCACTCACCCATCACACAGGGTCAACTAATACTGCTATCAAATGCATGCACTTAAGAGACCCCGCCCGTACTGCAGTGCAAAGATACATTTCACTTTACTGTACACACCACACAGTGAGTATTGTAACTATACTAGCCTGTTTTGGCCTTTCTAAGTACATTCTTATTTATAAATACAAAACACTGTGTACTCAATTTGAAATATAGTGTCTCTCTTTTGAATTTCTACCAATATGTTCAATGTTTTTTCTACTGCTATTTTGTCACTGGTAGACTCAAGTACTGCACTATACAAGCACTACCAAAGTATATACCAAACCGTATATAAAGTAGTTGAAATGATTTCCACCTCTACCAGTTTGGACATTACTATGTTTTATACATTATAGTAATAATAACTCAGTATTATAATATATAACATTATTTTATTACTTTAAAGATGCACAAATAGTTTTTTTGGCCACTTGGGGGGAGCAGAACAACCTAACACTGACATTTCACTGACGTTTCTGGCCACCTGATGAATGTAAGTCTAATATTCACTCACCATAATATGTGTTTTGCTCTCGACTAACCCCAGAAGTTAGTATCTGACTCTTTAGCTCTTAAATGATGGACAATGTTCACTTTTTCTGACTGCGCTTTATTAAACGATAAAACGCTGTATAGCTGAGGGTACTGTGGGTTCATCCCTATGAGCGACCTCTTACATTCAAGTGGTCTGTTGTTAACAATTTAATAGTAGCAGTATACTTGTACCTAGCAGAACTTTGTAATGCATTTTAGTGTGCGGTATTGGTACTTTTATTTAAGTTAAAAAGCTGAATACATCACTGTATTTTGAACCAAGATTTAACTAAATACACACTAAGTAATACAGTGCTGTGATGCCAAGAACAAAGGGCTCAGTTTTGCTCCAGGTATTGGAAAACAGTCAGTCCACTGCTGATAATGTGACCAAAACAAACTTATCTCCTGAGCAATCTTAAGACCATCCTGAGGCCCTACAGAGCTGTGTCTTTGCTAGCCTGTGTGATACTAATTGTACACACACACAAACACACACACACACACACAATGAGCTCCTCCCCGGCTCCAGACAGAGGAACCCTGATGCCTTTAAAAGCCAATAAAAGCATAATGGAATCTAGAAACCCGAGCATCTCAGTCCATCACATCTCAGCATGAGGTGGAGCTGAAACGCTAAATGTACCTCCTGAAAATGAAATTGACTTGTTTGTAGCCTTGTCACACAGAGGATATGGGCTCCACAAAGTGGAAGGATGAGTGTGTGTGTGTTGTACGCCTCACTGTGTGTGTGTGTGTGTGTGTGTGTGTGCTTGGTGATCCTAAACCCTGAAAGTGCCAAAAAAGTACTGAAAAGACATCTCAGTGCAAGCATGGTGCGAATGTGTGTGTGTGTGTGTGTGCTGTATTCCAAGGATCAGTTTTACAATGAAGGCCGTTGCTATGGGCAACTTTTGCCTTTCACAGAAATTCCCATCTCCTAGTGAGAAGCTACCAGACACACACAAACTCTCTTTCTCTCTCTCACACACACACATATAAGAGCTTTAAGTACATAAGCAAAAGGTGTTATGTAACGTCAGATAAACAACCCTAAAAACCAACATCAAAACAGTCTGCTCCCTTAGCCCCCCCCCCCCCCTATCTGTCCCTCCCCCTCCCTTCACTTCCCCCCTCTGGATCCACAAACTCTGTGCCAGTATATCCCCGTCCTCGCCTCATTTTCCTTTCATCTTAAACTCCATTTCTTATCTCCGGGCTAGCCCCGTAAATTAAGCGTGACTCCAAAAAACACACATACTTAAATAAACACACACCCCACCCCCAGGGCGGCACCAGAGCCCACCCCAGTGGCCCCTTCACTAGTCCCCAATAGACACATCAACCTCCAGGACCTACTGTAGCCGCAGAGGCTAGTCTGCTGCTGTTTGCCTATTTTCGGTTTTGGAACTGGTGTGTTTAAATGAGCAACATCTATGTTTATTCTAACCTTTAACACTAATATGTAATCTACCTCTGTGTCTCGACATGTTTAATTTATAAGCCGGTATTATAAGCGCAAAATCACGGTAGTGCGTCACTGTATATAATTACAGTGTGTGTGTGTGTGTGTGTGTGTGTGTGTGTGCCTGAATGGGAATAATCACAGGTTTTCTTTGTGGTGTGTGTGTACATGCACACACAAATGCCCCTCAGACCCGTGTGTGTGGGTGTGTGTGGGCGTGTTTAACGTGATTTTGGGGGAGTCGAATAGGGCCAGCTCAGCATTTTGCCTCTGTTTCAGGAGCTATAAAACAGCTGTACTTTCTGCCTGCGCCACATAGCTAACTAACCACAGCGAGACACAACGAGCTCTCCACCACCGCACACATAACCCGGGGCCAAAATCATCTGTATGTTGCCCTCAATTTCCCTCTACCGCTGCATTTTGTTCCCATTCGTTATAAAAGGAAACCGTAAGATGACAGCCATATTCCACTGGATCTGCGGAGTGCATGCAATCCTGGTTTTTGGCAACGTATGAAGCACTGCCATTGTAAGACATGCGGGGCCAGTTAGAGTCTTTTTAAAACAATCTGGGAGCGTGGAATATATAATTATGTATACTTGTGTAAAATGAGAAGGGGAAAAACATAAAACTGAAGGTCAAAATAAAAAACAGAAAGCAGAAGAAGAAGAAGAATGTGTGCTTGTTGGGATACCGTCATGTCCTGACAAAGCGAACACAGGTGCGTCCTCTGAGGGCTGTTGCAACATTTGCAGTGACTCAGGTAGAAACCTGATCTAAAGCTGACATCAGGCTTCGCACTATACATTTGATCCTAAATACATCACAGCCGCTCTGTGTGTGTGCGTGCGTGCGTGTGTGTGTGTGTGAGAGAGAGAGAGCTCGTTTTACATCTAAAGAGCCTGGATTTTATACCTGAGCTGACAGTCACACATATTAATGTTCCACAGGAGCTGATTTGTTCCAGATTTTAATTTAGTTTAATGAAAAAAAAAGCAAGTGTGTGACATTACAGTGGCAACACTGCAGCAACCTAACAATGGGAAGGTGTGTGTGTGTGTGTGTGTGTGTGTGTGTGTCTTTTATCTGTAGAAACAATGGATGTTTGCAGCTCAGCTAACACTAAGATGCAGGAAGTCAGATAACAGAGACAGAGGTAGTTATATAGACACACTAATTCACCAAACCAGTGTTCACACACACACACAGAGAGACACACACAGCGCGGGTGGAAGATTAGCTGGCAGATGTGTGTGACCTAGTGGTGATTTTATTTTTTGGTTGGTGTTCTGGCTGGTCTGGTTCAGTTCAGTTCTGAGATCCCCTTCGGGCTAGACGTGCAGATAGAAAGCTTTATTGTGATTGACTTCAAATGCATTCCTCAGTAACCCGAGAGGCTGCTGCTGTTGCTGCACAATGCCTGGCACACACACCCACACACACACACACACACACACAAGCATTTTTAAACTCCTGATACTTTAGAAGCAATGCTGCTCCTCTTTGGAGGAATCATTTTTAATTTTGCTTTTTTATATGGGAGATTTTATCGGAGCGAATGTTCTCGACGGCTGGAGCATCTCTGAGCTCTCAAACTGTGAAGAATAATTTGAATACTCCCTCTGCTTTCTGGCACCATCTGTGAGTCCCACTCCTCTAGCTGTCCCTCCATTTACTGCATCCACAGTGTTGGAGGAGAAGAGAGAACAGAAACACGATGAACGTTGTGTCCATTGTGCTCTACTTTTCACACCACACTTTTCATTTTGGAAGGGAATAAATCAACTTTAAAATGTTTTCAAATCTAAGCACGATATAGAGGCATTGTATGCTAAAATGTATTTTCCAAAAAGTTACCAAATGAAGGAATCAAACAGGTCTAAAACTCGACATGCCACAATCCTAGCTATGAACAAGTTAACCTCTGCATGCCTGGTGTCCAGATTACACTGCTGTAAACCCTCAAAATAAACACTGTCTATATATTACATATATGTGTGTGTGTGTGTGTGTGTGTGTGTGTGTGTGTGTGTGTGTGTGTGTGTGTGTGTGTGTGTGTGTGTGTGTGTGTAATTTCAGCTCAGCTCAAAGACATTTGTACCAAAGCCTCATATGAGCAGAGCCACACTGACAAACTAAATGTGTATTATTGTTGAAATAAATGTGTTAAACTTCGACGTGGGTGTCTTGACTGAGCTGAAATGCTGGATGTCAAACGTATCGACCAGGCACTTGAACACAGCACGATCAACTAGCCTGAATTAGAGGCCTAATATCAGCCCCCAAATGAGACAATGTGATCTTTATGGGCCACATTTCTAACCTCCCTGCAGTTTTAATTCACTGTAGGTGTGTGAGTGCCCATGCTGTGTAAAGCAGCTGATGATTCACGGCCGTCTCTGTCTGTGCAGTCTGACCTACACTGTTATGAGTGGGACAATTTGAGCCATGCTGCTCATTGACAGAAGTGGAGCGCTGATAACTCTCTACCTGGAAGGGGTCAGCCCGCTTGGCACAAGCCCTCCGACTGCTCGCCGACTTACAGGAAAAACTGCAGTCTGTTTACGGTTTGCATTGTTCCACGCCCATCTTTCTTTCCGGAGTGATTCTCCGACCCTGTCAGTGGTGACCTCTAATCTCCCTCCTTCTTTTGCTTTTCCGCCTCGTCTCACTCTCCGCCCTGCTCCTCCCCTCTTACCAGCTGGGCAGGTTGGATGGCAGCCAACCTGGACGCTAACACACTTACAGTCAGACAAGGAGATGTGAGCTATATAGAGGGCAGGCAGTGTGTGTGTGTGTGTGTGTGTGTGTGTGTGTGTGTGTGTGTGTGTGTGTGTGTGAGAGTAGGTTACCAGGTGATGGCCTGGTTAAGACACCTGCCACATTCAGCAGAGATTAGCACAGAAAGCCTCTGCACGGTCACTCTGCTCACACACACTCGCTGACACCTTATAACACAGGGAGACGGTCGGGTGTCGAGACAGTATCTTGTAGCAATGACGTCAGGTACACTCCTGTGAACTTTAAAACAGCTAACACCTGCACGCGGCAGCCAAGAGAGTCAAAGAAATCCTGTCTCAGTCTACAGAAGTTATTCAAAACCCTAAAATATAATCCCTCGTGGACACACAGTGAGCCAACGGGCCCCTGGGCACAGACATGAGATGGCCGGTGCACATCGTTGTCAGTTGTTTTTGCATGTTTTTCTAAGTTCATTATATCTCTAAAGTTCTGTTTTTGGTTGAAACTATTTTGAGTTGACACATCCTCTCTTGTGGTGCAGATTATAGTCCTTAAAGCAGGACTATGTACACACTGTGCAGCTGTATTAGCAAAATATGAACAGATCAGACTTGATATAAATAGATATTTATTATAAAGGGTCAACGTTTGACTTGCCAACGGAAAAATGTCACTTTAAAACGTCAAACTCTTGCTTAACGGCCCCTGAGCCCCTGTTCAGTGAAACATCCATTTATTAAATAGTGTCTAACTGTGCCCTTAAATCCCAAACTGTTCTCTTTCAGTGTTGACTTTAAATAAGAAGACTACTTAATTTTTTGCACAATAAATTATATATAAAAACCCTCCCCCAGTGGCTTAAAACCATTCAGCATCCATCAGAATGATTTTCAACTATATTCTTAATACATACATTTTCTGTCAGTTTTATTGTCTGTGATGAAATGTCTCCTCCTGTGAGGCCTCTTTTGTCGGCAGTAAGTCAAGTAAAATGGCTTGAAATTTTAAGTAAAATAATAATTTTGTGTCAAGAGATTCTTTGCAGTTACAGCTGCAGCAGGGGGTCATAAGCAGGCATCGCTTTGTGTTCGCAAAAGGGAACCCGCTGAGCAATTTTACTCTGATTAGCTGTTTAAAAGATGGCAAGTGGATCTGGGTATCTTGGATAAAATCAGACTACATGGAGATTAATAGAAAAAGTATGTCTGATGTCGGTGTCCAGACTAATTTGTGGTATAAAACAAAAAATACAGTTAATAAAGACATTTATGGCTGCTTATGTTATTTTTAAATAATCTTAAACTGCTTTTCAACGCCAAAAAGATCCTTGTGGACATCATGCTGTAAGTGGTGCTGAGTGGGAAGGTAGAAATGCTGATTTAGACCCTTGCCAAAAACATTTCTGATCTTTTCCTGCATGTTTTTCTCAGCTTTTCACACACGAGTGTTCGCCGTGACCAATGAATGTGAACCACCGAGCAAAATCTGTAAACATGTTCATGTACAACAGCCAGGAAATGAGTGAAACAAATTTTCTCCCTTCACTATTTTTAGTGCTTTCTGCCGATCAAATTCCAGATAGCACTGCCATGGCTGATCCAAATCGCAGCCATGTTGGCCGTATTAATTCCCCGTACCAAACCTTTGGGAGGATGACATTACACTGGCTCTACTTTGTTATTCCAGCTCACTCCGGCCCTTACCACAGCTGAAAAGCATCCAAGCACTAATATTATCTTTCTCCACTGAGTTATAAGGACAAAGATGATCTTAGTGATGAATATCCTTATGGAAAGTCATGCATTTGCTAAATATGGTATGTGGTACAGTGAATGGCTTGGTCAGAGAGCTGCAGGAGTAGAACAGGTGCACAGTGGGGGAAAAAGCATGCTTCCGGATCATCGAAAGGCAATTTAAATCCATTTTCATGCAGAAAGACTATCTCATATATGTTTTAAAACAATAGGCCCAGATCCATTTACAGCAATGTTCAGTGTACCTTCAACAGAGCGTAGCTTTACTTCATATCAGACAAAGGCAATAATATTTGCTTCATTGTTGCATCGACGATTAATCCTCATGAGGTGGAAGGCTGCCTGACCTCCCTCTTTTATACAATAGATTCTGGAGGTCATACAATTGAGGTTCACTTTAAATAAATCACTGTTAAAATATAATAGAATCTGGTTGATTATGTGGAGAGTCTATCCTTGAACTTGATTGCTAATGACATTTTGACCTCTTGCCAACAGTATATACATGTCTCTGTTGTTTTTCTGTAATTACCTTCCCTAAAATAGTTTATATTGGAGTGGTGGGGTTCACGGGAAACGTGTTAGATTACTGCTAATGCAAACCCAACATTTCCTGCTGCTGCTGCTGCTTCACACATGAAGTGTTCAGCTGGCGAGACACGGGGTCGCTGTATTGTGCAGGAGTCACAGGAAACACAGTGTATTTGTTAGCAAAGTTGGAGCTGATTGGAATTGAACGTTCATTTTTGGGCTCAGCGGCTCTTCTATTATATTTCTGACAAAGTAGTTCTCACTCCAGGAGTGCTGTAGTGTTAAACTGCAGTTGCGGTTACCATGGTAACCACAGGCATAAAGATTACAACTCTAAATGGGATAAATGAATAAATAAGAAATAAGTAAGAAAAAGTATATTGATGTTGATATACATATATATTGAATAAGGAAATTGCATATTCTGTTTGCGTTTGAAGGGAACACGGCCGGCTCATGGGGGATGAAGTAGCAGCGACTCGGGTCCTCGGTGGCAGAGTGTCTTTAACCTGTTATGTCTCAGTATCTCTGACAAAACGAGCAGCTGACACTGAAACTCGCCGCAGACTCAGTAGAGGTCACATGACTGTGTAGTGACACATCCGCTGGTTTGAAACCGTGTAATGGACTGGAGCTGTGAGACCACACACACACACACACACACACACACACACACACACACTAATGCAAAGATACAAGCTCTTTGCCGAGTATAGAGGGGGCAGTATGATAGGAGGAGGGCTGATACAGAGAGACAGAGAGATGTATATCTGTGTGCAGGACCCAGCTGTTACACTAATCTGACAATCCAACAGGATTAAAGACCGCATCTCAAGGCTAGCTCTCACACACACACACACAGCCTCTCTGCGTGGAATCCTCCTCAATTATATATGACCTTATGAAACATGCATCTCTGAGTGAGTGTGTGTGTGTGTGTGTGTGTGTGTGTGTGTGTGTGTGTGTGTGTGTGTGTGTGTGTCACTGCCCTGCTGCCAGAAATGCCTTGAGATTCAGACACAACTGTCGCTTCCACACTCCACAATACGCCGCCATGTATTCGTGTGCTTATGAGGGTGTGTGTTAGAAGATTTGTCCATCGCGTTCAGGGAGTGTCAGTCAGTGTGTGTGTTGGTGAGTGTATTGATGTTTGGTTTGAGACATATTGCAGTGAGCAATGAATGCTGCTGGTTGGCTGGTGGGTCAATGACTGCGTTTTTGTGGCTGCTTCTATGAAGTGCTGGAGAGTGGGGAGAAGGAGCCAGGCTGAATGCAGATTTGTGTGTGTGTGTGTGTGTGTGTGTGTGTGATTATAGCCTGGCTCAATGGGCCTATTTCTGCAGGGCCAGTGGGAGGGCGTGGTGCCTGTGGCTGGAACTTTTCTGGTGTTTCTAAGGAACTTTTCAAAAGGGCTCAGAAATGTGGCTACATGTGAGAGAGAGCGCCCCGCAGGCCGTGATGCCTTTGTGTAGCAGAGCGAGAGAGAGAGAGGGGCACTCAGAGTACACTCAGAAACGGTAATCAATGGTCTCTTTTCAGTCCCAAATCGAAAACCTTAAACACGCACACACACACACACACACAAGGAAATGCATGCAGAAACAGACGCTGATGAGAATCACATTTCTGCCCATATGCGGTGATGTGAATCACAAGGCAGCATCCGCGTGTGCGTTCATATAATTACAGTTTGTGTAATCAGGCCAATGACAGTCATGCGACTTCCCATGAAGGACTGGCAAGTAGAGGGAGCGAAATCGATGCGTTAAAGGCAGAGTTTTAGAGGAGGGATGGTGCAAACGGAGAATACTTGGGAGGAAAAGAAAAGCAGGCAGTGATGATGGGATGGATGGACCCAGAGGCAGGGTGGGTGGAGAACGAGTTAGGAGTGTTTTTGTCTTTGATGCAGAGGAGAAAAATCCAATCAGCCCTGTGTAATTCAATCTGGAATGGAAAGATGCACCTTTGCGCGTGTGAGTGTGTGTGCAGAGGGCATGATGAATATTATTATCATGGCACACCTCTTGTTTTCTCTCGAACACGCACACACGCACACACAGGGCAGGTAAACAAATTGCTGCTCCAGGGCCATCCCGAGTTTCTGACCTTGCTACGCTCTCCTGGCTCCTTCCCATTGGTTGACTGACTTCGTCGAACTGGCAGCCAATCCCATGCCTTGGGGTGGTTTCCAGCCAATAGACTCTAGGCCAAGTGGCTGTCAGCGCAGCCAGATAGCCGATTGATTCTTCATGTATCAAAACAGCCCTTGATATCGAACACTAATTACACAGGTTGTGAGATCTGGCAGCTCAGTGAACTCTCGATAAGGCGAGCGCAGCAATTGGCCTCTGTCTAAATGGGCCACACAGACTGAATGCTTGTGACCTAATCAGGTATTTATCATGACATGCTGATTAACAAATCAATGTCAGAAGACTTCAACGAATCATGAGCCAACATGAGAAACTAGTAAGGACATAAGACATTTGCTCATCCTGAGTTTTCAGGACTTGACTGAGGGGACTGTGTGTCGTCAGCAGATGTGTAGAAGTTATTTTTTGTTCCGCATCATCTGATATTCTTTAATAACTATATAATAAGATATAACTTTATAGCTTTTTTGTAATATTGGATAATGTTTAATCTTTAGGCATCTTAAAATGTTCAAATTAAATAAGCTGTGCAGGGAAAAATCGACGTATGCAACAAATAATGCGGGGGGGGGTCCCATTTTAAAGGAGTAGTTCAACAACATTTTGAGAAGTATGCTTATTTGCTTTCTTGGTGAACAACAGCTGACTGTGCACAGCATCACAAAGTCTTGGAGTCACACTGAGGTTGCCAGGTTTAGTGCCGCCGTGCTTGTTAGGAGACGAAAAACAAAAACCTGTGCTCACCCACCACATCTGGCAACCCACACTGCAGTACTGTGCACCCCCAACATCTAACTCCCGTTTAAACCACAAATTGTCAGCTTTACATTTCTGTACAAGACAAAAGACACATTGTAAATAAGTTGTAAATAAGGTGTTGGTAGGCGTATTGTTTTTGTATTGTTTAGGCGTAAAGGGAGTTTTTCCTCAACACTCTTGCCTAACGTTTGCTCATGGTGGGAACTGTTGGGTCTCTGTAAATATAAAGAGTGGTTCTAGACCTGCTCTGTGTGAAGTGCCCTGAGATAACCTTGATTTGATATGGCACAATATAAATAAAATTGAATTGAAAATGTTTCAATTTGGACGGAGCGGGCTAGCCGTTTCTCCCTGCCTCAGTCTTTATGCAAAGCTACGTTAACCACATCCTGACTCCAGCTATATACTTAGACAATCTTCTCATCTTACCCCTGGAGGGACAGCAAAGAAGTATATTATCCCAAAATGTTGAACTATTCCTTTAAAATGCTACAAGCCACAACATATTGGGAACTGCTGCTGTGTGGTTTATCAGGCAATGTTCACGAATGCATGCAGCAGGTGGGTGCAAGCAAGTAGATAATGAGGATTAATGACTAACAGTATAATATTATTCTGGTAGGAGTTCCCTGTTGCCACTCAGACAGTATTATCTCCCCTCAGCCTCTGTTGAATCACCTCAGCAAAAACATTATATATATATATATATTATAACAAGCTTCACTCATCTGTTTGTTATTTAGCAGAAGAGTTCAAGATAGCCTCATTCTTCAGCAGGCAACATTCCTCACTGACTAATTAATTAAGAGGTGGATTTAAGAAACTAATGGCTGGAGAATGATTGTCTAACACATAGATTAGCTCCAGAGTGTTTGGTGTAACAATTGGTGATCATTAATTCCTTCATACCGTGGGCTCGGATTAATTAAAGTGCGATTGTGGAGCTTGTGGTCAGTGTCGGCGTTTAGAGCGGTGGAAACGTGTAACTGGAGGACAGGGGAAATGTATGGGCTGTGATAGGATCTTGCTCCCGCAGCCCTCCTCTCTCTTCTGTCCCGGTGTAATCCTGCCCAGGTTGTTCTCTCCATCCAATCCGTCTCAGCTGCTCTAAGCTCTTTACAGGCCTGCGTTAACCACCAGTCTCTCTCTCTGTCTCTTTGCTGCTAACAGGACACCAGTCCACACCATCCATCTCCCCTTTCATTTTCTCTTTTTTCTTCCTCGTCAGCTCCCCGGCTCTTTTATCATTTTACTCTACCTAAAGCCAGTCCCTCCCCATTCATCTCAGGCTATTTTCTGATGAGCCACCCACATCCTTTTACCACTCTTACATATTAACAAATTCTGTTCTCTGTCTGGCCTCCCCTCCTTTCCTCTCCATGTCTGTTGCATTTTCTTCTTCTCTCCAATCTGCTTTTTCTCTTTTCCCTCTGCTGCACTTTAAGCACCACCCCTCCTTTAATATCACTTTTGTCTGTGATTGCATCTGACCCCGTTCCCCTTTCATTCTCTTCAAATCTCCTCTCCCTCCATCTCCACACAATATCTAATCAC
This sequence comes from Nannoperca obscura, assembly GCA_036024295.1. Classification (NCBI taxonomy): domain Eukaryota; kingdom Metazoa; phylum Chordata; class Actinopteri; order Centrarchiformes; family Percichthyidae; genus Nannoperca; species Nannoperca obscura. The sequence goes on from JAVQJL010083134.1 coordinate 20,623, forward strand.
TTTAAAATCTGTCAACACACCTTTTGGCTTTGTTCTATTGTTTTGTTGGTAACAGTTCCCAAGACCTGTTATGCTCAGCAATGACTAAGCCAAATATTTCTCATCACTCACAATACGTGTGGAGCGTTGAATCTCAACACTTTTTAAGTATTTGTGGGCAACGATGGGATAAAAAGTGGAAATGATGTGCAACAGCAAAAAATAAAAATAAAACTGGGGACTTTGTAATTATAGTAAATGGTTTGCCTCTTAACCACCAGGTTACCATGACACCCGGGACTCTACTATTTTGGTACTGATAGAAACTCAGAGAGGAAAAACTGCTCTGATTTCACAAGAAAAAGTAAAAGATTGTGAGATTCAGGATAAAGAAACCCACTTTTGTTAAGCAGAAATGCATTTTTTCTTCTTTTTTTCTTGTTAATCATCTTCTAGGTGTGGTTATCCAACCTCTGTCCTTTTTTGGTACCAACCGAAATGTGTCTGCAGATTATCAAAGACTGCCAAGTATTGAAAAGTGGCATCTGTCAGAATCATAGTCTTGTTAACTTATTCTTTAATCACATATTTACTGATTTAAAGGGGACATAACATGCTCATTTTCAAGTTCATACTTCTATTTGGGTGCTCTACTAGAATAGGTTAACATGCCTTAATGTTAAAAAAACACATTATTTTACTCATACTGACTAT
>JAVQJL010083140.1:0-12133 GCA_036024295.1 Nannoperca obscura
GGGAACACCAAGACCAATGAACCAAGACAGAACAAAGGGAGTAACCAGACTAAATAGACAAGACAAACGATGGGAACAGAAACAGGTGGCTGACAAGACACAGGTGACTAATCAAAAAAAAGGAGGGAAACGAGACAAAGACAGGAAACTGACCCAAAACTACAAAATAAAACAGGAAGGAACAACCCACAGTTTCTGGGCCATGACAATAGAGGTGTTCATGTTGTAGCATCAAGATCATAGACATTGACAAATGATTACCTTATAAAGTTATTAGCAAACAGTTGCCTATTTTCACATCCAACAGACACAGAGCAGCATTCCTCTGGCATTTTGTCTACCTCAAAATTGTAATACTTCAGTCAATGTAATTACTTCCAGGCCACCGCTGTCTACAGGAAAAGCAAAAAAGTTGATTTATTATCAGACTGTTCATCTGACCGTTGGAAGAATGATAGCTCTAGGCTATTACCTAGTTTCAAATCCTGATGAAAAACAGTTACATATTTTGATTGATGTTTTTTCTTTGGGTTTTATAAATCAAATCAAGGAACAAGTTAATGTTACAATTCATGATTTGACTGCCCCCCCTCCTGTTTTTGACATCCATGTTTTGACAGTAGAGATTACAAATCCTGGACAGTGACAGCATCACTGATGTGTGTATTGATGGGTCTTCATTTGCCTGTGGAGGAAGATGGTAGCTGTCTATCTGGGCCCAGCTGTGGCTCAGCAAGATAAGAGCTACCTGGCTGCTTTCTTTCTGACTTTGATGACAGAGGATGACAGAGGATGACGGACAGCAAACCTCATTATGGATTTGACATTCAGATCGGGGGATCAGAAGTTCGGACTCAGGGTATTGACGAGCCCTGACTGTCTGGAGGAGTCCTGCGTTTGTATAATAAGGCTTGGGGCTTTGCTTCTGTCATTTTGTTGATGTTCAATGATAAAACACATAAAGATTTAGGTGTTGAAAATGAACAATCACAAATAAAATGGCAAAGCTTGCTCTTCAGTTCAAACAAAATGTTCATTCTAAAAATGTTAAGTTTATCTATTTTGAGTTTTATGACTTGTTTTCCCAACATAGTCAGCAAATTTTGTATAGCATCATTCAGAATAACATCCATGTGTTTCTTTTTGTTCTTCCTGGTGAAAAGTTCAGGCTCTCAGACACATAAGGGGTTTACATAAAAGTTGATCATTCATTTTAAGGCATTAAGATGCCACCCCATGGCTCTTAGATCTGATCTTGCCATTGCGAGCTTCAATGATAAAGGCCACAATCCTCCCAGATAAGGATTCTCGTAAAAGACAAGCACACTCAGTGAATCAGTGGCGTTAGCTACAAGGACACCTGACCTAAAAATAGTTTGAGTTTTCCTCCTCTGGTGACAGTTTTAGAGTTTCTTGGCCCCTTAAAATGAGACCCGTTTGATGGGGAATTGGGAGGTTAAAATGATAAGGACGTTGAGGATGTTCAGTCTCCCCTGACTTAAAAATGGACACCAAATTGTTTTTAATTTTGCTCCCCCAGTTACAGCAGTTTGTCAATGACCTTGTAAAAAGAAACAAGGCAGGAAAAAAAACAAATTCTTATTTGGTGATTTCCATAATTAAAGAATTTTGGGGCATTTTCCCACACATACTGAACTTTAAACATACCTTTAAACTAACATACTAACAAAAAGAAGAAGAATGTGAGGACTGCATCATCTTAATAACTTTACATAAATGACCTGCAAATTTTCTTCTGACAGCATAGAGTCAGCCATTTAATATTTGAGTTCTGCAAATGCAGAATCTTCATTTTATGTCACAACAACCTCCTCAACCTCAGACATTCACTGTTCTCCAAATACAACATGCAATACAAAACACACACACTTGTATTTATATTGCAAAAGAGGTATTCATAGCAGTCATAGCTGGCATTGTGAAATGGCTCTTTCTGATGAATGATGATTAATTTCTTATGTGTCTCACTGGGCCTATTTGGTTTGAAGAGCAATCTTCTACTTTGCTCTTTTTTATATAGAAGGCCAGGAAAAGTGTCCCTACTCCTCACTGATTTGTTTAATCCAAGTGTTTCATTTTGTATAGCACGTATTAGATCACATTCTTGCATGATTATATGAGATTGTGATGAAAAACTTAAACCATTAAAGGGAATGATCAACTTGTTCCCATTAGTCCCTCAGTACACCCAGGGACAGACAGATATGTTAACACACCCACAGTTCCTTTCCAAATCCATATTTGCCATCTGGAAGTGGCTCGTTGTTTCTGGATTGTTGTCAGACACACAAGATAGAACCAAAACATACACATGTGGACACACACATAAGCATGAGTCTTCATTGGATTGCACATGAAACCTGTATGCCAACACAAACAGACAAAACTCCACATTATGAGCTTACACTCCCACTAAGAATAGTTTTGTGAAGTCTAGACTCAATAATCAGGCTTGAATCAGCCTCCAAACCCACCCTGCTGGTCTTACACTCACACACACACACACACACACACACACAAACACACACACACACACACACACACACACACACACATGCACACAGGTTCTAGCAAAGTAATTAGAAAGTGGTGCTGACGGGGAAGACAATACCACAAAAGAGGGCTCTTTCTCCATCAGTGGATCCTAACCAATCTTACCAATCTTTTCTTAAATCAGGTTTAACTCTGTCTCAATGTGAGGGAGCAAAAGAGACAATGCACATTGAGCTTTGAGCTTGTGATTTCTCAGTGAAAGCGCTCAAACTGAGTGCTCCCACTTCCCCTGCTACCTACTGAGGATAAAGCACTTTGTTTGTAACATGATTAAAGCTCAGGGAAAAGCTTTGAAGCTGCATCCGAATTCAGTCTGTGGTTTGAGGAAATAGATCCTAACTCACACCAGGTGTGGAGTAGACCTTTGTGTTTGGGCAAATGGGTATTGAATACTTAACATTGTTTGAGCTCATTGCTCAGAGTTAAGCTGATACTGTACACTCCTGAAGATGTAAGGCGTCCATGCAAGACACACTTGAATTCTCAGAAATGACTGGTAGATACAAGCTACATTTCACTTTTGGAATGGCACTCTTCATGTCTTATTAAGAGAAATTGTTCCACATTTTGCTTTTTTTTTTCCTCTCTTGTCTTCCGTTATATGAACAGGGTTTCTGCAGAGTTAAATTCAATTATAGAATCATAGAATGCAACTGAATTCCTGATTGTGAGGTTGTATACCAAAGAAAATCAGTTAGAAAATTGAAAAACTTGTATTATTGTATACTTTTTTTGATATTTCCCAATATATAACAATATTTGTTATTGATATAATTGATTAATTAAAATGTGTCCTGGATAAGCAGCAAAACATTGATAAATAGTTAAACCATTTAAAAAATAATAATTATATATTTCTGAGGAAAGGCTTGCAGATACCCTGATGAAGCATAAAGCCTCCCTGTAAAACTACACCTGGTCGTTTTATACTTTGGCCTTTGTTCACTGATTAAACAAAGCAGATATAATTTGTTAATTAGTGAGTTTTAGAGGTGCTGGTTATTAGATTTTGTTATCTTTAGATAGAGCCATATTAGCTTTTTCCCCATGGTTCCAGTCTTTAAGCTAAGTTAAGCTAACTGCCTGCTGGTTGTAGCTTCATATCAGAGTGGTATCAATCTTTTTGTCTAGCTCTCAGCAAGAATGCATATCTCCCAACATGTCAAACTATTCCTCTAAATACCTCTATTCAAAAAGCCAGTCCATTAAAATCTTTAATTTCTTTTCATTACATCTGCTTATTGTGGTACTTTCTCTGCAGCATTTTGGCCACTGCAGCATCTGCCTGGTGTCACTGGGTAAGAAGGGGGCAGGTGGCTCAGAAGACCCTGTGGTGGTGAACGTAATGTGCGTTGTGTCATCTCCATGTTGATGCATCATTTCACCGGATGCAGCCAACGTCTGCCGAGAGGAACAGTTAGGGCACTGCAGCTGCTCTCTCATCTTTAATGCTGCGGACTGTGCCTTAAACACACACTATCACAAACACACAGGCGCAGAATATGCAGATTCCCCATTGCTTTCATGGCTGTTGAACAAATCCAACAGAAGTAGGGGAAGGAATGACAGTGGCTCATTTGCTGTGACAGTCATGTCTGTTTGCTAGAGTGGCACCATCACAGGCTGATTTCACAGCCAACAGGAGACGATCAGTGATGCTGTCAATTTATTTGAGAAAACACAGGACACCCTCAACGACGCTGCCTGAATACTAAAATGAACAAATGAACATGAAGCAACATTGACAGAAATACTTTAATAAGCGCTTTTAAACTGTGGTTTCGCAATGACTGAGCATTTGTCATGTTACTGACAATAATGATCAACTCTTATCTCACGAGAGAGTGCTTTTTAATGTTCACCATCAAGAGGAGGATGAGAGGAGGAAGAAATCCAATTTCCATCTTCTGCATAAAGCTATTTGCAGGAGTTCTCAATCCTTTACTCCTCTAATTAATCTGAATATTATTGCAATGTAAAAATAGAAAGTGTGTGTCTGTGTGTGTGTGTATCATTGTACTTCTAACATGAACAGATTTGTTTAACCACATCTTATTGCCATGAGTTTCCCTCATAGTACCATGTTGGATGTATTTGTTTCTGCTCTGCTGTTATGAGGTATTTGCTTGCACTGTGGTCACAGCCACCAGTGGTTTATGCAATAAAACTCTTTCTCCCACTGACCCAAGACAGAAGTTAATGTGCTGGAGTATTTCTACACAAGAAAGCCTTTCTTTCTTTGTGGTGTGTGTGCACACACATACACAGTCATTTCTGTTGACACTGTGTGAAGATATGAAGGGTGTAAGATAGTCGCAGCGTCATTAGAGCCACTGCGATGACAGTTGTAATGAGTTAACCATCACTCTGCGATTAGCATCATTAACCTCTGCTGCTGCTGTCAACTCTCCAGGCTTCTGTAGTACTTCAGCCTTGGAGTTTTTGCATTGGAAAGGGGCAGGGTTTTCACATGAGTTCTTTTTCCCATTTCTTCCTATTTATGATATTTCTCACACTCAATAATGGATGCTTTCATTCAAAGTGGTTAGCATTAGCAACACATTTTGGCGTGATTCAGCAATAGGAAAAACTAACCATTGCAGTTACTTTAAAATGGATAATCACAGTTTAATAAAACCTGGGTCTTATTTTTGTATTTTGGACCATCATTTAGACCAAACCTCAGTGTTGTTTGCAGTATGTTTATTGGCAATGTTTTATTTTAGATGAAGTGAAACATTCTTGTACCACACATTAAGTTGTAGGTAGGTGGTCAGGGTGTTGCAGGACACTGGAGACTGGGATCTGTGTCCTCTGTCCGGTATGTCGTGAGGTTTAGGCTATCACAACACATGATTCAAGGCTATATTCAAAGCATTGCCTTTTTCAGCCAGAGTTGCTTAAAATGTTGATCATGCTTTAGTTAAAAGGAGTGGATATTGTAAGGAAAACAAACAAATCAACATTGAATGTTTTGTAGAAATGTTCACTATAAATGTTATGTATTTTACAACTTTGCAAATACATTCATTAGAAATGTATCCCCATGACTGTATGTTGATTAAGAAACAGGATCTAGATGGCCAAAACTATTAAAATAGGATTAAAATTGTAAGAAACCATATTTATCCTTCAGTACTTTACCTGCTTTCCAGGACCTTTTTTTATTTTATTTTTTCCCAGAGGATAGGATAGGTTCTGTTATCTTTTCTTACTCATGCATCTGCCTGAGGCTTTTCTCCTCCACTGCATCTCATCCATTCTCACCTCATGTATTCTCTTTGCACAGTGCCCGCTGCCAGCTTTGCCTGGAGATTTAAGACCCATGGCCAGTAGGTGATGTTCAAGGTGCCTTCAGCTGCCCATAAACACTGACCACTCATTAATTTTCACCCTGTCCCCCAAGCTCCATGGTCATATAGTAAGAACCATGAGAGACAGACAGTCAGCCAGCCCGGGGCCCGGTCGCAGGCCCTCGGTCCCAAAGCCTCAGCCGCTCAGCCCTGATAGCACAAAGTGCTCCACACAGCTGCCAGCTGATAAATGAGCTGACAAGCCTTCTCCTGTTACTCATTTCCCTCCTGAGGGAGGTACGGAAAAGAGAAAAAATAAGAGCATTAGAAAGGGAGACAGAGAGAAAGACGGAAAGAAAAAAATGAATTGCAGCAGGGCTATTTTTAGTATCCCCATAATGTGCTCCATTAGTTTGAGAGGGTACAAGAGGGAGAAGAGGACTGAGGGGGGTTAAGGAGGGGGACAGGTGGAAAAGAGGGATTGAGTTGAAGATAAAGGGACAAAAAAAGGTGAGGGCACGCATGAAAGAAGAAAAGAATGGGCTTGATGCAGAAAGGTTAGAAATAAAAGAAATAATGAAGGAAAAGAGAGACTAAGCCAATAGATGGCATATCATTAAAAAAGCAGAGACATAGATAACTGTGCACATGACAAGAGAACACACTGTGTTTGCTTACAGTCATTTCTCTGACTAATTGCTTCTCTGCTGCTCCAAATTGACTCCACCTTAATATTTACAGTGTTATTTTTCCTCTCTTGTTAAAGTTGAATTCAAATTTTGTCTGCAATGCTGTCGATGTATGTCTGAAGTGTGGTAAATAGATCTGACAAAAAAAAAGTTGTTAGGGCTCCTTTCATGACAGGTAATTACAAAAGAGTTCCTCTACAATGTCTTGTAGAGTGTTTTTGTGCGTCTTTCTGCCATTTCTCATTCCTCTGTTTTGTTTGATTTGGCTGCAAAAGCATTTTTCTTGAACAGAAAACTCATCTCTTCGACCAGCAGGAGGATTAGGAGGCTGCGGAATCTTTCTCCAAACCACTGCATCTTTGTTTGGTGACTATATATAACTGTCTCACTTCACTGAGACATAGAAAAGCATCTTTGAATGGCAGATGGCCAGACACTACTCAGACAGGACAGGAGGGTATAGCTACGTGTTTAGACTTAAGGTCTCCTTTATACCTTAGTTCATGCAGGCTTGTTGTTTACATCACAACACAATCTGCTTGATACTTTTCCAATGTTGCTATTAGACCATAATGAGCAACAAGGATCAAATCAGCCATTTTGGGTCTGAGCGGCCTATGTGGATTTCCTGGCAACCCAGTGCTGCAGACACATTAGCAGTAAATAACATGACACACTCTTCATTCTGGAGCTCCAGTCTGTCTTTATATTGGAGTCTTCCTTGTCTCGGACTCAGTGACATGGGTGGACCAATCCCTTTAAAAGGCTTCTTATTGATATAGAGAGAGGCCAGGAGAATTTACGCTGGTATTAAGTGAACGTTAATGCTTCCTGAACATCTATCATACCGGCTTTTACAATACAGTTCAGACAACGTCTAGTTTCCTAATCATGGTGAAAAGAGAGAGCTTCAATCTGTCCCTGCCCCCTGCCCTCTCCTGCCACGCTTTATCACCATATTTCATCTCAGTTAATTGATTTGGTTGGTCAGAGACAGGACTTTGGACCAACATATTTAATGCCAGTTGTACCATCCTGGCCATAAATCTGCAACTTTACTTGGACCACATGTGTTTGAATAACTAATAAGCTGCCATTCCTGTTGTTTGAGCTGTGTGTTAAGGGAAGTGGGTTAGGGGAGAGAGAAATGGGGGGAAGAACGTTGCTTACATTAGATGTTCCCAGCTACAATCAGAGCACACAAAGATTCGGTCTGCTGCCCCCAAACCATTAACCTGTCAAAGTGTCACAAGCTGGATCTACAAGCGGCCTCATGGTCTAACAAACATGAATGAAACACAAACACATTTCTCAAAGCATCACTATCATCTCTGCAGGAAGCATCAGAGTTAATTTTACCACACAAGGAAAATGGATATGAAAATGCTCAAGTATTTGTACGTATATATCAAGACTTACTGGGCCATGCAAACTCATATTGAACAACATTTAAAGCTCACTCTTTAGTTTGATCAAATGTTGCACCATGCACCAAAATCACACCAAACAGCAGACAGATTAGTAGCCAAAGAGCATATGTTAGTAGAGACCAAAACAGAGCTTGAAGGAGATCTCACAGGGGAAACATTAGACTTTACTCAAACATGACTCCAAATGAGCCATGTTGTGTGTCTGCTCGCTGTGTGTGTTAAAATTCTAACCCTAGACTACTATAGCCATTGTTACTAGATGAAAATCCGAACACATAATGTTTTTTCAACACTGTTAACAAGGTGTATTGTTACACCATTGTCAATACATTACATTACTGCACTTGCATAGTGCTTTTGTGCCGTAACAGATAAAATGCTTTACAATTTGTCTCTCATTCACTCATTCACACACTCACACAATGATGGCGGTGGTAGCCTGCCCAAGGATTCTTCAGGAGCCAGGGATTTTTTGTAACCATGAACTCTCCTTTATTTGGTCCATAATCAACCCAAAATGTGGATGTAGAAAGTAGGTGGTGTAGAAAGTAGTTCAATGCAGAAAAGAAAGGATGGAAAACTCTGTAAGTAGGTCTGTCTCACTAGCTGGGTGGCTGTACTGGTATAGCAAAGGATAAAAGTCATTCAAATTCTTGGGCAAGCAGGCCGTTCATGAGTAAGAGCTGTTTGCACATCTAACCAGATGTTCTGCTGCTCTGCTTAAAGGTTGGGGAAAGTCTCCTTTTGTCTCCCCCTCTGTGTTTGTCCTTCCCGTTTTTTGCATTTTCTAAAAGTGTTATACTGAAGAGTGTTGGACTCTGAGAAGCAGTGAGTACAGATGGAATGGCGTTTGTTGTCAAAATGTATTTAAACTGGACCGACACAATGACTGGCAGACATGCAATGGAGCAATGGAAAGGCAGGGTTGAATGGAGGTCTGGAAGAATGACGGACCATTTTCAGGCTAGAGTCCTAATCAGCCTCCCAAAAAAGCATGTTTACAACCACTGGCCTTTGAACAATGACCTTTGCACTGATTCTTCCATTAAAATATTTTGGTGGACATGGAGTAAAGCTATGGTTCAGCATGAGTCTGCTAATGAGATGAAAGAGAAACTCTGCCCTAAGCATTAAATACTTTTGATGATTGGGTCTGACTGAAATTCATTTGGAATCAAACAAACAATATATTATTGTCCTCAAAAACCAATCCTTATGTAGCGGTTAACTCAAATCCAAGAATTGAATCAGAGACAGGCTCAACATTACATCCTCCAGAGTAGAATATCATTCTTTTCTCAGTTTCCCTCACAGCTGCCACAATACCCATCATCAACCCATCCCCATTCCCTTTGGCACCACCTGGTAGCCAAGTGGAAACACATTGTGATTGTTTATCCTTTGTGTTTCCACTGTCATTGCAATTGCTGTCTTCCACTCTTTGTTTCTCTCTCCTTGTTGGGTTCTCCATTTGCTGTTTATTTAGGCTGTCTTTTCTCTGTCTCACACATTGGCTGAAATACTAATCCAGCGGTCTGGATCTCTGGTCCCATTCCCTTTGTTAATGACAGTGCAATGTGTCACTTCAGGTGGTTGAGCAGATGATGGAACAGAAAGATGTTGCTGTTTTTGTCAACAGACAGCTGTGTATTATTCACATCTGTCACTGAGGTTTTATTTTAATGTCTTTGTTTTAATTTTTACAGGTCAAGACTTTTCACCGGAGACGAACATACAGATATACCGGCACACTTCTAGTCATACCTATTTGACAGTATGATAAATTGTGTCCTTTATTGAGCTTGTACGCAGCATTTCACACATTTGTAAAGAGCAGGAATACAAATGATGTTGGGATGCTGGTTTATAGGCTGTTTTCATTTCCTGTGTGCTGGCTGGCTGCGTTTCTTCTCAAAAGTTATCTGAAGCGGTGTCTAATGGAAACAAAAGTGGTGTTGGAAATTTTATAAACAACAAACAGTGGAAAATGAGACCATCTGCTCTGCATTTCCAGATGGCACGTGAAATTGCATTTACAACTTGGATTCACAGTTGATTGCAGATTCAAGTCTGCTGCTGAGATCCGCAAAAGCCATACATACAGCTGTTCTTGCGGCTCTTCACGCCACAAGGAGATGTTTCCAAAGGTTTCAAAAGCTTCAAAGGTGAAAGTATTTTGGGATGAAAAATAATCCAATAGGGAAATCTGGATTTTAGATGCTCTGACTGATATACTAGCCTGAATTGCAATAAAAGAGATGGACTACGCATAAAAAAATAGTCATCATTTTAGAATCTACTTCATTTACAGCATGTTATGCAACTCCATCCATAGTGCCTTGAATTAAAGTGCCCCCTGATATCAGTGCTGGAAGAATTCAAAACATTGATAAGGGCTGGGCAGCACAGCCAGATTTAAATTTGCTATTTTATGATGGCTTCTTTTGAGTCTGTTGGAATAGTTGTTTTATTTATAGCCATTTGTCAGCCATAGTTGAAATGTTTTCTGTATTACAAAGAACTATATAATTAAGGGCATGATTACGGGCATGGTAAATGTGCCACCCAAATGTCTCTGTCTATAAACATGACAACCTAAACATAAATTAATTTCATATTCAGTCTACTGTATTTAAATAATAAGAGCAGGAGGAGAGCAGTCTAATGTGTGTCCTCTAACACATGCTCCTGCTTGCATGGGGGATTGAGACGGGAACAGTGTATTTAGCCATATTTTCGTGACAAATATGCAACATATAGGGTATGTAATATACAGATAAACTGCAAAGAATAGTGTTATGTTACAGAAGTAGTTTAACAAACCTAAGAGCAAAACTAAGAGAATAAGACCTATAGCCATGCTAGCCATGAAGCTATACTCTGGCACAGCAGTGCTTTGACCTACAAACGTCAGTATGCTAACATGTGCACACTGTCAATGTTAATAGCTTGTTAGCATGCTAAAATTTGCTAATTAGGATTAGTACTAATAACCCGTCTGTATATAAAGATGGATGACGTGACAGCTCCCCAGTGAAGCCAAAATAATGGATGGGACATGGGCCAAACTGAAAATAAATCAAATAAATAATCAAATAAAAGTTTCCCAACGGTGGTTTCTGTGATTTTAGGTAGGTCTTCACTATCAAGGAACACACCATCCATGTGATACTTTTGAAAGATTTATTGAACAGAGGTACATGTCAAATGTAAAAGTTGTGATGATGGTTTGGGGAAGCTTTGTGGGGCACCCGGGTAAGACGAACCCCCTTCAGGACCCTACCGAGAGAATAGAGAAGAAAGAGGAGAAAGAACGGGAAAAACGAACGAAAAGGGATGGGCGGGTGGGGCGCGGTAAGCGAGAGCGAAACGAGGGATGGTTACGTATGGTATTTATGCGGAAATGGCTTAGTGACGTGGTGACGTGGTTAACGTAATGGTGGTGTGTTCCTGCTCCCGAAATTCTGCTAAATAACGACACTTCACTAGCAAGGAACACACCATCCATGTGATACATTTGAAAGATTTATTCAACAGAGGTACATGTGAAATGTAAAAGTTGTGATGATGGCTTGGGGAAGCTTCGTGGGGAAGTCCGCCGTGGCACCCGGGTAAGACGAACCCCCAAAAAGCCTCCCATACTGGAGAAGAGAGCCGATTTAAGATCTTTGGGATCTGACCGGATGCAACTGTAGCTGACAGCATGTTTGTATGTATGTTTACAGCTGCATTGTGGTAATATCTCCGTGAACTTAGAAGTGTGACACAAAAGCTCCGGGGGACTTATATTGGTGACGCACAACATTCAGCAATTCAGTGTGGGCGCGCTCTTAGTGTACAAGTGGTCAAAGAAGACTTAAACCTCATGAAAGAGCTGCGCAATATTCTCCACAAGTTGCAAGACTGCAGCAGCGCTGAATTATTTGTATTCACTAGATGTATGTAATGTGTAATTGAAGTGAGTTATACTTTCAATAATGTACAGATGAGAGTAACAAAGTTTCGCCTATTTAAGTTTATTTTGTATTATTTTCCTTCTTTTATAGTTCTCACGATGGACCAATCTTAAGTGATCCTTTTTGGTGAACTAGAAATAAACCATCTGTCAAAACTAAAGAACAACTTGTGCTCATGGTTACTACGGGAG
>JAVQJL010083149.1:0-11990 GCA_036024295.1 Nannoperca obscura
ACACCAAACAAAAAACCCATAAGTACAAAGTTAAATAACAAAAAGATTTAAAAGAGCAAGTAAGACGAGCGGAGCAACCGTATCGGGCAGCAAGCACTTACAAGCGCATGCGCACACAACAATGGTATAATACAATGGTATAATACAGACAGAGATATTATAGAAATAGGTATAAAGTATAACCCAAAATGGAAAATCTGTTAAAAAATGATATTATTTAGCATCATAGACGATCACAATTGCTGTACATCTATAAAAATATTACTTTAAGTGATCAACCAATAAATACATGATGAAGCATCTACCATATGACTCCTGAGGGGAGTCATATGCATTTCCATATGAATCATTTTTTTCTACCATATGAAATAACAAAAGAAGAGTCTTCATTCTGCAAATTGGAAAGTAAAATTCATACATGATTATGTAAAATGTGAACATGGTATGGTGACAATACTTTTAGTTGTAGGCGGTGCTTTAAAAAGAGGTAACATCTCCTCAGAGACTGAAGCCTATTATTCATCCAAGGCCATGTTATCTTAGTGATAGGAACATTATGATATTTATTATGTTGATCATAAACATGTCAGCAGTATCTAAAACAAATATAAGGCCATGAGAGTTATCTATGGTTTCATATGGTTAGACATTTACTGTCCTTTGGTTACTAAAGGAAAGGTCAAATGTGTACGATGTGGAGAAATCTTATTTTTGTGACTAGTTGATTTACAAGGCCTTGTTCCTCCTGGTACATTTCCATTTCCATTTTCCAACACAATGTGGAGGTACCTCATTGCCCTGTCTGTATTTGTAGATTATCTCATGGAAATCACCCTCATTGAAGGGGTATAAAGTTGCAGGAACAAAGTTTTCTAAAGAGCAAAATTTCATTTAACTAAATATTCAATTATTGTCCAAACACAAGAAGTTGTACAAGAAGTTTGCCTAAATCAGGTTGTCAAAAATTGGCAAATTTATCATTTAAATCTGGAACTCTACGATGATTTGAATGCAGATACATTTTTTTTTAAAAGCTAATATAAAGCTCATCTCTAGGGCTCCAAGATTGATAAAAAGCTAAATTGTAGTCCGATGATATCTCTTTTGCTTTTACATGGACTGTTTACCTGCATGCAACCAAAGCCCACTCAAACGTGATTGGTCAACGCTACTCGGAAACCACGAACGCTTCCGATACCAAAATGTCCTGTGAAAGTGTACTGACTTATAGCTTGAGGTGCAGACTATCAGGGCTGGAAATATTACTGTTTTTAGAATTGAGTTGTTACACACTGTCTGTTTCTCTCACAGGAACTGGTATGATGGTGCAGAACGAGGCCTTCACAATGTCCAGTCACCCTCTCCACCTCCTCGCTGGCTTGGTTCTGCTTGCTGTTGTGACGTCGCCAGGCCTGTGATCTCAGTCACTCAGTGGACCTTTTTTACTTTTAATGGCTTGAAACTTAAGCACTTCTGTGTCTCAGCCTGTGTTTTGGGTCGGGGTGGGTTCCACTTGTCGGGGAAGGTTGTAGCATTACAGAGATTGGAAGGGTGGTGGAGGAAGGACGGGTTTCTTTTTTAAAATAATACATACAAAGTCTGGATGCATTGAAAAGGGGTTGGGGAGAAGGGCAGTCCTTTCTGCTTGTGTATTTGTGTACCAGTGTCAGTAAAACCATGCCTTATTGGGACCATCACATCTGGGGCTGACACATCTCATAGTCGCATCCTCTAAACTGTAGCTGAGGAGACACAGACTTCAGGTGTAAATTATTCATACAATCAGTGTATATAACTTGTGTACATACAGTACAGTCTTACATGTGATGGGTGTCTGCCTGTTCACACTGAGAGCAACTTGACTGATAAGTCTCTGTTGTGGTAGGTGTGAGAGCTGTAGACTGCATCTAAAATATTAAGAACACATCCTCATGCATGTTTTGTATGGTCAGCATTTTCTAAATCCTGAAAAACCTGGAAAGTGACCACAACCCATTGTCCTGGAGAAGAATGACTATTTCTTTTTTTCTTTTACATTTAAATTGGATGGCCTTACATAAATATCAGAAGTCGAAACTAGCTGTTCTCAAACCATGAAATCTGCATTTGCCATATCTTCAAGTTTAAGGTCACGATGTCTGGAGCCAGTTCTCTGACAAACTGCCCCATCTGATCCACAAGAATAAACGTTATCAGTCGACATGTCTTTGACAACGCTGTCGAAATGTTCTAAGTGTATAAGGTACACATCAAATAATTGACAGTGTTTTTAACATGAAACTCAAATATATGAGTTACATATTAATCAATATGATGCAGTTTAATACTGTATTCCCTAAAAGCCAGATCCTCTGAATATAATAAATCCATTTTACTGAGAACATTTGGACACGTTACAGTAGTAATAATTTAATAGTGACAAACATCAAGACCCAATTAGTAACCCAATATGCGGAATGATCTACAGTATACATTGTATAAAATCATCAGTGAAATAAGATCACAAAAAAGCTCTGACATAAAAATCCTTCTAGTCCCAAAACAGATTTGGTGTTCAGGGAATGTATGCATTTATGGGTTGATTTGCTTTAATTTTAACACAACTATTTAGCAAGAGATTGAGGCAGTTCAGACCAAATATTTGTGACGAGACGAGCAGTGGATGGTTTTAAAGTTTTAAAGGCACGTCACATGTTTCAACACCAATCAGCGCAAAATCAGCTGCTTCTCCTCTTGCTTTTGTTACATTTTTGCCATTTCTTCAATACTAGAACTGTAACTGTAACAAGTAACTCATTATCACTGTCCTTATTCATATTTGAAGACGCTACTAATTGTATCCAGCTACAAAAAAATCGTTAAAAACCGGCAGTTAGAATAGAAGTACAGTACAGTACAGTCGTTGCTATGGAAATGATACACTGTCTAGTCTAGTCACATTGGTGTAAACTGGCAGGTTTCAGAAGGTTCCAGACCAGCGTAAGTAATTGTAAGTTTCAACTCGTCTCATCATATTTCTGGACTTAAGGGCAACCCACACTGGGCGTGCGTCAATGCATCTGTTTCCATGTAAGCCAACACATCGATGGTGCCTTGATGCACATTGTTGCAGATGTTGTATCAGGATACATTATAGCTCTGTTTCCATCACATGTGCTGCCTGGACTGGTAGATCCCACCTGCTGTACCTCTTCTGTCTTTACTTTGCCTTGCATGACTTTAAACCCAACAGTTGTGATGTTGCATCTACCGCTTCTTTTCTACATTAATTTCTACATGCTAGCTGCTAACCCAAATATTACTGACACAGCATTCAGGCTTCTTGTTTCTTTCCTCTGCAAACACACGTTCTGAAGAACCTTTTATTGTTGATTTTCAGCTCCTGCTAATATATTTATGCTCGTTTGTGTTTTTGTCTCAGCTCTAATTATAACAGTACAGAAATATGTCACTGGTCCAAATGAATGTTTACATTTTCTATTTTTTATGTCTCATTTTGGGGGGAGGAAAAATGTATGAAGGAGTATTTGATTCTTTGTTTACATTTGTTGTGCCTGCATTGTTTGAATAATTCCAAAAACAATGTAAAATGCTTCTGTTTAGTGTTTATGGGGTTTATTGCAGCCACTTTTGAAGGTTGTAGGTTGATATAAAAGGCCTGGAGCAGCAGGGATGACTCACTGGTAAAGCTGAAAGAGCTGGACACAGAGGTTATCAGAGAGTAAAGTTAACAGTGTCATATATCATCCTCATTGTAATCCTGTCAGCATCCATCAGCTCTTATGTAACGTCTGGCTGCTACAGTTTACAGAAAGGTTGTGACCTCATTCTGGCAGTATTCTTTGTCCAAAATGATCCTGTCCAGGTCAGGTCTGGTCAGCATGTCAAAGATAGACATTAAGTGCTTACAATTTGTGTCTTTTGTGGTTGCTGCCTTACTTTTTCAGTTGATTTGCTCAGACCTGTCTAAACCATTTGCTGTCAACAGTTTAACACTCAAAAGGATAAAGGTTAACTGTTGCTTTGGGTTTACATTGTCATGCAATAGAGTGCTGCAGGATTGATTCCTAAAACGCGAAAATCAGCTTTTTTCCACTTCTGGTTCCCTCATTTCAAAGTCTTCAAAGGTTTCTTGAAGGGGGTTTTGTTAGATGCCTGAAAAAAGGTCTGTGGTTAAAACAGTTTAAAAACAGTTAAAGTTTTGGTCTGCGACATAAAATACGTCAGTAAATACCCCACAACAAGTGTCTAAATGAGACTACACAGGTGGTCGGGACATTAAACGTCATCACGCAGAATACAGAAACTCATCTACTCACTCGTCAGCCTTTACAGCCTCACTGGGTTTATACTCACGCTTTTTCAAACTATTTTAACTCAGACTTTACAAAGGCTTTTATAGAAGAGGTAAGTCTGCAAAATTAAATATTTCATCCCTGCAGCTCTCTATTGCTAGTACAAAGTGAAATACATGGTTTTGGTTTTCTGTAACTTCCAACACAAACCAGCCCAATCTACTTTTAATTAAATTATTACTTTGTTACATAATAACCATATTTTAGTTGTATTTTATTATTATTGCAATCTATGCCAAATCTTAACAAAGTACAGCATGGGAAGTTTATTCTTGACCCTGGAAACAGTAGTTTGATATTTAAACAAATGATCTACACTCCACTTACTAGCTTTCCGAGGTTCAGTCTGGGGAAAATATCGGCTAATACTAGTTCATGGCAGATATATCTTTATCTGTGCACATGTTGACAGATAAATCTATTCAATTCAAAATTCTTAAACATATTAAAAAATGTTTGTTTATTGAATGGTTTTCTAAACACTCAAATGTCCGTAGCTGAACCACTAAACAAATTTTACATTGTTGCATAATAAGAACAATGAATTTCAGGCAAGATGCATGATGTAGTTTTCAGCCAGTCTAAATGTTGTGATTACTTTGATGAAGTCACATTAGGATGATTTGACCTTAATGTCAGAAATTGTTCATTACTTACAGTCCTCAGTGTCTGCAGATTAGCTGCTAGATGGCCATCATGTTTTTCAGTTCACCTGCTTCTTAAGACTATTCCAAGACCAAAGCAGGACTCCAGGATGTATCCTTTAACTACAGATTAACCAGTTTGTTTTCTGGTCTGCATGGATGTGTTTTCATACACTTGTGCAAAGAAGAAACAACCGAAAGAAGACTTAACCCTTGTGCTACCCTGTGGAGAAGACACTGGGTCAAGACAATGGGCCATTGGGTCAAAATGACCCGGCAAGGTAGCACAAGGGTTAAGCTAAATTATGTTTTTAAAAAGGCCGAAATATGTCTCGGAGTGTGGGTTTACAGAGAAACAACATGTAGACAGAAGCTTGTAAGGTACATTGGAAGGTTCTCTGTTATGCATTTACTCTGGATAGGACATCCAATTTAAATGTTATTCTTTTATTGTTTATATTTAGGTTTTTGGTTTTTTTAGGTTTTTGTTGAACATTTGAATGGTCTGGACAACAAAAAGCTTTTTGTGTTACTTTAGAACGAAATTTTATACTTTGCAAGGGGTTGAATGATAGGCCACTTGATTGTACAATGATGTGCTCCATTTTGTTTGAAAAATGTAACTTGCTTCATACTTAACACCAAAATATTGCATTAGTTTTGGTGTAGAAAAACCGGTATTAAGCAAACGTTGGGAAATGCCATTTGCTATGAAAACTGGAAAGCAAAATATCACAAAACATGTACACCCTGAACTTCACTTAGTAGGTTATTATTATTATTGCTTACATGATCTTTGATTAGTAAAAACTAACATCTAAATATCATATATATATACCAGTGTAGTATTTGGAGCAGACACATCTCAGCTCTGGTGTCAGCATAGTCTACCTCTGGGTCTACAATCACTACACTCAACAATATACTATATCGAGCTTTGGCTTTAGTTTTTACATACTGATTCTGGGTTTGATGTCAGTTTCAGTGCTTAATTATTGGTCTTGAATTTGACTCAGAAATGTTAAGACTCAGACAGCTGCTTCATCTCTGTACTAGTTGAGAAGTTGGAAATGCTTTTAGATCCATTGAATAATGTCACACTTTTGTGTTTTTGTGCTTTACTCTGTACAATGTGTTTTCACAATGCCTTTAGCATTCATTGAAGAGCCATGAAGTCATTTCACCATGTCTGGGTGCCCAGTCACTGAATGTTCTGGCTGATGGACTGGCGGACTGACGGATTTCAGCGAGTCTGTGTTTCATATGGCTTGGCTGAATGCACTGAATAATGTTGCCTTTGGGCCTTTCAAAATTGTGATTGAATGGAAATGTGAGGGAGGGTTGCTACTTGTAAATAGGATTTCAAATAAACACCTTGGGATTGTATTTCGGCATCACATGGATTTATTACATTCACAGTCACTACATACAACACATTAGGCCACGTTGATATTTTGCTGTGAGTTTGGTGGCAGAGGAAACATCTTATGCTTCATGTATCCGTATCCGTGCAGATACTGAACAGATTTGGCCCGATTTTAGCTGCATATTAACTAATTAACTACAGTTTGAACGGTCACGATCTGGCTCTCCAACAATCTGATGGATTTCTGTCAGGTCCAAATCTTTGCCCAGCAGTTTGAGCCGATACACAGTCCGATTTCTCTCATGGCTGCTGTTAAAAACTGTAATAAGTATATTAATAAAATTGGAGTAGTATTGTACATGTTTTGGCTGAAACTTTAGTCTTGGTTTACAATGCTGTGATATAAAATTGAGTATCACTGCAGAACAGACGCCATATTGTTTGCATCTTCCAGACATCTGTAGCTCCACATTATTCTATTTTTTGGCTTTCTTTCCATTCCTAATAAATTGCACAAGGTAAAGTATTTTTGTCAACATTGAAATCTTGTTTAAATAAACTTTATTGGAATTATCACTGGACGTAACCAACTAGGGGATACAGCACGTGGGAGAAGTTTGCCATCAAGGATTTCTGGCAGAAAGTCTTTAGGAAGTCAGGCAATTTAGTATGAAGAGCAACAAAGTCCATGAAGGAAAGAAGGAGGTTGGGATGGAGGGAGGGATGAGCCGAACGCCGGACTTTCACCAAAGAGACGGCTGTTCATGTCATGTGTGAAAGTCAACAATGACTTATTTTAACCCAAGCCATAATCTTTTCTTAAAGCTAACCTGGTTTTGGTGCTTAAACCTAACCAAACTGCGACCATTTTACAACGTTAACCACGTGTTAGAAAAGTGCCATGTGTGCTGGCAGAAAGCCATGAGCCACTTCTCCAACGTGTTGGGTTATCTTCTCATGTTCAGTGTGATCTGCACAGTGAGAGCATAAAAATCAGGTTCTAGCTGTGCAAAAAGTTCAACTAAAATGTGTAGTGTGAGTTAACACAACATACAAGATTGTTAATATAATAATGTTTGTTCAACTTAAAATGAAAATGGTTCATCCTGTGCAGAGCATGAATGCTATTTATGTGCCCCATTTCTTTTGCACAATTAAACACATTGGTAGCACTACAGGAAAGATCACAGCGTCACCAAAATCATCAGGGTTCATCCATAAATGAACCTTAAATATCCACTGCAAATATGAGAGAAATTAGATAGCTGGGCAATGTGGTTTTTGAGATACCTTGTAATGCATCAATGTGTTGGTCACGATAAAGTTTGACTTGATGGTAGTGCTAGAGGACCGTGGTTACCCACAACAAATGTCATGGCAAATATTACCAGTAATTCCATACTACATACTAATTCTAAGCAGGTTTTGAAGATAATGTGTGTTTACACTAGAAAAGTGACAAAATATTCTGTATAAATTATTTTTGATTATGTTGTTGATGGACACTATTTTCCCACAAAACAAAAATGGATTCAAAACGTATTGCTTCAAAAGATTTAGTTTTGTGAATGGTGGGGAGACTGATCGAGAATGAAGAAAATAAAATTAAAGTTCAATTAAATAGAATCAGAGGGTGCAAAGTTTGCATCATTTCCTGTTTGTTTGTTTTTTGTTCTTATTTGTAGAAGTAGAAAATGGGACATTGTGGTTTTGGGTTCAGTTGCTAAGTGATAATCAACAACAGCTTTTATTTATCAGTACAATATCTGTGATGTAGAAATTGAACTGATAGCTTATTTGCCAGCCAGTCTAATTCTTTCATGGCTTCGCCCAGTCTTACCTGGAAGTGGGTCTATTAGGCACGTGAGCCAGACTCCCACCACCCTGATCTCTTATCACCTGCACTTTGACACAGCTATAAGTCATTAATGAGTAAAATATAAATCTGACCCAACTCCACTGAGCTCTGGAGTCTGCTTCTGTTACTCTGGAAGAAAGGTAATGAAATAGTCACCATATTTGGAAATTTGTTGTATACAACTAGCGTTTAGCTGCAAGCTGCTTTATGTGCAGATATTTTATTTGGAAGGGGGAACAGTGGTTACAGTTATTATGAGAATTATATCCATTATTGATTAACGTAAGAATTATTGTTTTGAATAATCAATAAATAGTTACAGTTATACAATAGAATAGTGCCAAATGTCCATTGAAAAACGTGATGTCTTCCAAATGCCTTTTCTGTTTGAGATAAAACCTAAAGCGATTTAATTTGCTATAATATAAACTGCGGAAGAAAACAGTAGCTGCATGATATCTGCTTTATTTTTTTAATATATTTTATCATCATCTCATGTGAATGTTATGTGATCATTCAGAGGTTCACTGCTGCAGCAAAAACTTGTTGGATCTTGAGAGAGCACAATGGCGAGACTCCTGACAGGTAAATAACATTCAGTCATTTCATTTTTGTAAATTCATTTTATGTATACAAACACAAACACACACACACACACACACACACACGTATATAAAGACCTCTTGTTAATTCATTCACTCATGCATTCTTTCAATGATTCACTTATTCATTTATACATTAATACATCACATCAGTCAGGTTAGTTTTTTATTTTGGAACCATTATTAATCTTATCTAATCTTTCACAAATGCTAATAGGATATTGTTTAAAATTACTAGGTGAATATATAAATTTTTTATTGCAGAGATTTTAATTGTAGTTGGTTGTTATTTTGCACGCCAGATCTCGGTTCTTTTATATTTGTTTGTATTAACTCTATACTCAAATCTTCTCTTTTCCTGTTTTCTCGGTTTATTTGCAGTTCTGGGTGTTCTGCTCGTTCTGCACATTGGTAAGCATTAGTTTTGTAGAACAGGCATTGGCTCTTCTTTACACTAATATAATCAAAGTTTCAGAACGTAGGTACTTTTAAAGTCTAATTTCTCATATCCAATTGTCTTCCCTCAGCCTCATCCAATAAACTGGTGTGCCACATGACCAACTGGGCCCAGTACAGGCCCAGCAGTGCCAAATTCACCGCAGACAACATTGATCCTTTCCTGTGCACACACGTCATCTACGCTCTAGCCACCATCAACAGCTTCAATCAGATCAGCCCCATCGAATGGAACGATGAGCAGCAGTTCATCATGCTCAACAACCTCAGGAGTGTGTGAGTTAACACAGGCTGTACAGTCAACAGTCTGTTGATGTGGCAAAACACAATGTTTTGTGTCAGTATTCAACATTTAAAAGGTTTTCTCTATCCATTTTTATGCCCAACCAAGACAAATATTCAATGTTTCTTCCAGAGCTGTACTCTGGTCTGGGTAGATGGCTATACCACTTGTAGCCTGATATCCTGTTTTGAAGTCCCATCATTTTTATTTTTTTTGTGTCCCTCTCTCTGCTATTAGCAATCCTGCACTGAAGACCCTGCTATCTGTTGGAGGCACAGTCAATGGAATGAGCCCGTAAGTTCAAATATTACCCCAATTCTCACAATCTTCCACAC
This sequence comes from Nannoperca obscura, assembly GCA_036024295.1. NCBI lineage: Eukaryota > Metazoa > Chordata > Actinopteri > Centrarchiformes > Percichthyidae > Nannoperca > Nannoperca obscura. Next base: position 9,900 of record JAVQJL010083149.1, read on the forward strand.
ACAAAATCAATATCCTTGATACATTCAACTCAGACGTCAGAAAGCTTCCTCTGCCGCTGTATTACCAGAATCAAATCCACACAATTTGTTTTTACTACATCCCACCAGATTCATCGCCATGGTTGCCAGGCCTGAGGGTCGTGCAGCCTTCATCAGGTCGGCCATCAGCTACCTGCGCACCCATAACTTTGACGGGCTCAACCTGGCTTGGGAATATCCTGGACACAATGGTAGCCCACAAGGGGACAAGGAAAAGTTCACTCTGCTGGTCACGGTTAGCATGGACCTCATTTTTACATTATAGTTATTAGTGGTGTATCAGTCTAAGCCTAGTCTTAAAGCCTGCTCTTGAATGTGAGGAGGGTGTCTGCCTCCCGTGAACAAACTGGAAGCTGGTTCCAAATAAGAGGAGCTTGATAGCTGAAGGCTGTAAAATGATCCTTTGAAACACCAGAAGAACTCTACCTCTTTTCAATGTAGCTTTGCTTTAACCTTGGAAGAAATTATTTAAAAATGTACTTCATATTTTGCATCTCCTCCAAATCAGACTAGTCTATAGATGCACTACCCTCTGTGAGGGCACACAGCGCAGCAGTGCTTTGAAATTTGGCCTGATGATGGTGCTAGATGAAATGGCTGAGGGTCACCAAAGACATAAGGGTTCAACCAATGGGCACCCTGAATGTCTGTACACACTTTTATAGCAATCCATCAAACAGTTGTCAAGGTTTTTCACTAAAACCCAAATATATCAACCTGCTGGTGGTGCTAGAGAAGTCAGGGAATCGCCAAAGTCATTAGGATATATTCTCTGGAGATCTTCAATGTCTGGACAACATGTCATGGTAATGCATTCAGTATCTGTTTAGATATTTCAGTCTGGACAAAAGACTGAAATATATTGAACCAACTGACTGACAGTCCTCTGATGGGACTGCTGCTTTGTTGATGAAGCTGCAAAAAATAATGGTAGCCATAATGTTTTCAGGACCATCAGCTCTACACTTAATGTAGAAATGAATTTGATCTTCATACCTATTTTCACTTACTAAATTCAAATGACAGGATAAAATGTCACTATGTTTAGTATGGCATGAAGGAGTATGACCCAGTTTTAGTATCCTTAGATGCTAGATGGTGGAATTAATGATCTGCCTGCAAGTGTTCAAATCTAGTTGCTGCTTTGATGTATGATTATGATGCATATTTGTCCCCACCATTGGAAAGGTTCTCAACAGGAGAACAGGCCCACTTCATATAATGAAGTGTAGTCTGTGTAATTTACAGCACCCCCACCCAGACTGGCTTCTATCTCCTCCTTTGGCCAGCTTATTATGCCAGCAGGGTATCTGATGACGGGCAGGGCGTAGGTGTTGATTGCTCGGACTTTGTTCTTCCCATTCAGCTGACTCTTCAGGACTTGCCTAACTCTGTGGAGGTATTTGGCTGTGGCTGACCTTCTTGCGGCCTCTTTGTGGTTGCCATTTGCTTGCGGGATCCCAAAGTACTTGTAGCTGTCCTCTACATCTGCTATGTTGCCTTCTGGTAGTCTGATCCCTTCAGTTCTAACTACCATCCCTCTCTTGGATACCATCCGGTCACACTTGTCTAGTCCGAATGACATTCCAATGTCGTCGCTGTAGATCCTGGTGGTGTGGATCAGTGAGTCGATGTCTCGCTCACTCCTGGCATACAGCTTGATGTTATCCATGTAGAGGAGGTGGCTGATGGTTGCTCCATTTCGTAGCCGGTATCCGTAGCCACTCTTAGTGATGATCTGGCTGAGAGGGTTCAGGCCAATACAGAACAGCAGTGGGGATAGTGCATCACCTTGGTATATGCCGCACTTGATGGTCACTTGTGCAATTCGCTTCGAGTTGGCCTCTAGAGTTGTCTTCCACAGCCCCATTGAGTTCTTGATGAAAGCTGTTAGTGTCCTGTTGATGTTGTACATTTCCAAGCATTCCAGTGTCCATGTGTGTGGTATTGAGTCGTAGGCTTTCTTGTAGTCGATCCAGGTGGTGCACAGATTGGTGTGTCTGGTCTTACAGTCTCGAGTGACTGCTCTGTCTACCAGCAGCTGGTGCTTGG